>JAOEHK010017234.1:0-10208 GCA_025447835.1 Labidoglobus nevermanni | reverse complement strand
ATTATTTATCCGAATCAAGCCATCGAAAATTTTAACTGTGTCCGTAATTTCTTAATGCAATCAAACATTAATGAAAACCAGCCATAGATACCGCACGGTTTACTAATTTTATGGTCCAGCCTAAAATAGACGAATACATTCAAAATAGAGAAGGAATTTATTTCAATGTTAGAGTATTAGTATGAATGTTAACATTTAGAGTATCAGTCTCTTTCGAACGTTCACATTCAAAATATGTAATGTATGACGTGTTTATGGTCATCTCTGAATTGTATACAATTGTATAAACATAATATACACCGAGTTTTTTTTCATCATGACGACCCCGATTTAGCGAATAACGCCGATATAACGAATTTTTCATGTCGGTCCCTTGAAATTCGTTATATCGGGGTTTTACTGTATTAGCATTTGGAAATAGAAGATAAAAATAATACCAATAGCCGTTATTTAGAAATGGCGGCTTCATATGCCTACACCCCAATAAAGCAAAAAGGAAACGCAAGAAAATGAAATTTTAGATAGTTCTGAAATGATATGTGTACCTGCAGCATTGCAACCACATCATTCGCATTACTCAATTGCTTTGCAATGTGCTCATTTGCATGAGCACATGTCGCATCGATGCTAAGGCTAGAGGGAAGACTTTCGTCGATATAGAACTCCTCATTGACGAAGTCACTAGGTTGGTGGCTCTGCATGGGTGAAGCAGGTGAAACGATTTGATCGTGAGACGTTGGCATGTGCGGCGACAGAGACTTGGACCGGGCGAAGCCAGTATGCCCGGCTTGCGAGTCGTGCAAATGTTGCTGCGCATTGATACAACTATCATTGGCGTTCTTCAGCGAGGACAGTTCGTCGATTGACTCGAGCGAGGTGTTTTTAGTAATATTAGTAAAGCTTTCGCTAACTGATTTGCTGTAGCTTTGGAAAGTACGCGGCGGTTTTCTCGGCGCCGAAATCTGCAAGGATTGATGTTGCGCTTGAAAGCAGTTCTCACCAACCTCAGGCAGGGTCGTAAGGTCGCTGGTTCCCGGACGCGGCGATGGCAACTCTTTGTCGAATTGGAGCTCCATTGGACTCTGGCACACTTTTTCGAATTCCTCCGTGTCCGTCTCCGATTCGCACCCCCTAATTAAACGCAAACGATTGCCTTATCCAACTGCATGTTAATGTTTCACCAATATTTCACTTACTTATCTAGGTCCTTTAATTGAGAGATGCCTTGAGGATGCAAACATATTTCACTCTCGGTCGCTTTTAGGAGATTTTGATCTAAATTGCTTGTAAGACCCACATCTTTAATGACTTGCACTAGTTTCTCCTCCACGCAGGTGTCTTCAGCTTTGTCGCCATCGGTTTTCACCGACTTCGTAAGAAAGAAGTTCGTGATTGCAGACATGTCAGGGACGATTAAAAGTTCACTCAATTCCGGGATGGCCTTTCGCAATTCCTCGACATCTTCAATGGAAACATTCGGCAGACTAGAATCAAATATCGATGGCGCCTGAGTGGCGAAGCTCGGCGGCAAGTCGCTCATGCCGGGAAACAAACCCATAAGAAAATGTCCATCATACTTTGCCTTGAACTCTTTCCGCTTTGTCATTTCATCGTTGTAAATTGTTAACATGTAGCAGGCTAATTCAGATGCCCACTGCAACAATGATTGCTTTAAACTGTAGTAGAGAACCCTTCGTTTCTTAAGTTTTACGACAATGCGCCTATTTGCTCATCCGCCTGTCCACCTCTTTGCATACCTTTGGTACTGTTCGGAAACGAACAGATACTTCAAGCTATATGCGCAAAATCTATCGGGCTGATCGATATTTCGACGCGCACTCAAGTTACTTGATTTAAAAGGCAAAGTGTTGGGTTCTTCGCTATAACTTTCGAATCATAAGGGTTTTCCAATTGTTCTTCCCTTTGTCATTGCGCCCGGAGTGCACGGAACATGTCCAGTGTTTCATTTCGATCTAATTATTTGTATTTTAGGCGAAAATCAAGAACATACAGCCGGACGGTCGGAGAGACATTCATTTTTTAATACATAGATCAGGGACAGCCAACCCAAATGAATTCCGCAGGGTAAGCCGGAGTCTAGAATTCCCCGAGCTTGTTCGTTGCAGATGCAAAGCCCAGGCTAGCTCCTGGTGGTCCTTACCTATTACATGAAAGTCGTCCTTGTTAGTTCCGCGCCTTAGGTTGGTCATCCCTGATATAGATTAACTTAATGTGCATGCAAATAATTATCCTAGGTTGAATGGCTTTCGCAGCAAAGATGAAAACCTAAAAACTTACCAAGAGAAACGCCTGCGAAAATGTCTTTCTTCGGACGACTTCAACAAGAGAGGAAATGTAAGCTTCCGGTGCGACATGAATTTGCTGTAAGACGCTACGACTGTATCGAAGACGATGGACATTTTCGTAGTAGAGAAGAAGGCGATCATGTGACATACGAACAAGATTTTGCACATAAATCACCCATTTTAGGCGATGATACAAATTCGTACACAACTCCTCCTTGCTCTTCATGCACCGTTTGTGAATGTCGCACAGCTTCCAGTGGTTCTTCAGCATGTCCACTAGTTGCTTCTTATGCGAATTGCACAAATCCGGAAGAACGGATGTATCGCCTAAAATACCAGCGCGACTCTGGTTCTTTTGAATTGATTCGGACAAATACTCCTGCTCCTTGACATGCGAAGCAGCTTTGTCAATAAGCGAGTTTAAATTGTAGAGACGTTCGCTCAGCCCGTGTATCTCCTTCATATCCTTCTTGCTCGCCGCATCCACAGCGCATTGAGCTTCTTGGTACAAACCTTCAAACAACTCCTGCTGGTAGCATTCTATCCCTCTTAGACTCGTATCATACAGCATATCCATTGTCGATTCGCTCGACGAATCCTTACGCGCTTCTATCCAATCTAACAAATATATTCGTTTCTGTGCTGAGTCTTCATCTGCTGCTGATTCCAATGCAACATCTGCACTGCTGCTTTGTGATTCTTCGTTCAAAGTGGACGCTTCGAGTGTTTCTTCGACTATGATTGCTGGCGAAGAGGAGGGTTCCAGTTGCGTTTCGAGAAGTGTTGGGATTATTGGGATTTTCGCTAATTTTCCAATGACATTCTTGTAACTGGAAGCATGCAACTTTGAATTGTTGGAAATTTAGCAACGCGTGGATATCCGTACTCCTTAAGAAAATCGACGAATGAGTCTCGATCGCGAAGAAAATCGGAGAAAAACTTTTGTCCTTCGCTGAGTCGTCGCTGAAACTCCAGAGTTGTGTCCTCTAAGTTGGCAATTGCTGCAGCCCATCCTTGGTGCTGCAAGTGCTGATCATGTA
The DNA here is from genome assembly GCA_025447835.1 of Labidoglobus nevermanni. Taxonomy (NCBI): domain Eukaryota; kingdom Metazoa; phylum Arthropoda; class Insecta; order Coleoptera; family Staphylinidae; genus Labidoglobus; species Labidoglobus nevermanni. The sequence continues at coordinate 6,862 of JAOEHK010017234.1, read as the reverse complement.
CAATGCCTTGACAGCAACTGTTTTCTCGTTCAGCATCCTCGTAGAATTTCTGAGCTAAACTCGCTCGATGGGTGACAGTTTCCATTGACACTGGTAAACTCCTTGACTGCTTCACTTTGTCTCGAAATTCTGCGCAATTACAAACATCGGAATGCGCATGAAAGCAGTTCCTGGGGGTTCCTGATGTTACCAAAAACCCACAGAAAAATATACCGAAGGGTTGTGGGACTTAAGAGTAAATCTGTACTGTTAGATGAAGAATTTGCAACAATGCTCAATCAAGATTCGTTTCGATGCAGAATGGTTTGAATAAGATATTCATCAAACCTTGGGTCGTTTCATTGCTTTGCTTCATATTAAAGACGCTTCGTTTCCGTATGATCCAAAAATTGGCAGAAAGATAGGATAAGCTATGCTAAACTAGCTGCTAAGCCTTACGATATGCGAAAGTGTGGCATAGACAACAGGATTAAGGGCCGGGTATGACCCCGATGGACATATATAACCAGATAATGTGGTCTCTTAACAGGATGCATGGCCTGGAGCAGTTGTCGGAGTTCCCGAGTGCGTAGCGGAAGATTTCGGAAATGGCTGGATTAGTGCGACCCACCACTGAAGGGCGGAGGTTGTTCGCGAGTTTGCCACGAAATTTTGGGAGGGGGTCAGTCCGAATTCACAGAAAATGTCGCGATTCCACACATAGTAAGGAACAGGATCGTCTTCTGGCTAGTATATGCTAAACTAGCTGCTAAGCCTTGCGGGATGGGAGAGTGTGGCATAGATAACAGGATAAAGGGCCGGGTATGACCCCGGTGGGCATATCTAACCTAGCAGCTAAACCTAACCAGATTATGTGGTCCTTATCAGAATGCAAAGCCTGGAGCAGTTGTCGGAGTTCCCGAGTGCGTGGCGGGATATTTCGGAAATGCCTGGGTTAGTGCGACCCACCACTGAAGGGCGAAGGTTGTTCGTGAGTTTACCACGAAACTTTGGGAGGGAGGTTAGTCCGTATTCACAGAAAGTCGTGATTCCACACATGGTAAGGAGCAGGGTCGTCCTCTGGCTACTATATGCTAAACTAGCTGCTGAGCCTTGTGGGATGGGAGAAAGTGGCAGAGATAAGAGGATAAAGGGCCGGGTATGACCCCGGTGGGCATATCTAACCTAGCAGCTAAACCTGAGCAGATAACCTAGTCTATGGCTGGGTTATCGCAACTCACCACTGAAGTTGTTCGCGAGTTTGCCACGAATTTGTACGGGGGGGGAGTCCGAATTCACAGAAAATGTCGCGATTCTGCACATAGTAAAGAGCAGAGTGTCCTCTGGCTATTATATGCTAAACTAGCTGCTAAGCCTTACGGGATGCGAGTGTGTGGCATAGATAACAGGCTAAAGGGCCGGGTATGACCCCGGTGGGCATATCTAACCTAGCAGCTAAACCTAGCCAGATTATGTGGTCCTTATCAAAATGCAAAGCCTGGAGCAGTTGTCGGAGTTCCCGAGTGCGTGGCGGGATATTTCGGAAATGCCTGGGTTAGTGCGACCCACCACTGAAAGGCGAAGGTTGTTCGTGAGTTTGCCACGAAACTTTGGGAAGGAGGTTAGACCGAATTCACAGAATATGTCGCGATTCTACACATAGTAAGTAGCAGGATCGTCTTCTGGCTACTATATGCTAAGCCTTACGGGATGGGAGAGTGTGGCCTAGACAACAGGATTAAGGGCCGGGTATGAGCCCGGTGGGCATATCTAACCTAGCAGCTAAATTTAACCAGATAACGTGGTCTCTCATCAGGGTGCAAGTCCTGGAGCAGTTGTCAGAGTCCCCGGACGCGTAGCGGGAGATTTCGGAAATGGCTGGGTTAGGACGACCCACCACTGAAGCGCGAAGGTTGTTCGTGAGTTCACTATGAAACTTTGGGAGGGAGGTTAGTCCGAATTCACAGAAAATGTCGTGATTCCACACATGGTAAGGAGTAGGATCGTCTTCTGGCCACTATATGCTAAACTAGCTGCTAAGCCTTGCGGGATGGGAGAAAGTGGCAGAGATAAGAGGATTAAGGGCCGGGTATGACCCCGGTGGGCATATCTAACCTAGCAGCTAAACCTGAGCAGATAACCTAGTCTATGGCTGGGTTATCGCAACTCACCACTGAAGTTGTTCGCGAGTTTGCCACGAATTTGTACGGGGGGGGAGTCCGAATTCACAGAAAATGTCGCGATTCTGCACATAGTAAAGAGCAGAGTGTCCTCTGGCTATTATATGCTAAACTAGCTGCTAAGCCTTACGGGATGCGAGTGTGTGGCATAGATAACAGGATAAAGGGCCGGGTATGACCACGGTGGGCATATCTAACCTAGCAGCTAAACCTAACCAGATAATGTGGTCTCTTATCAGAATGCAAATCCTGGAGCAGTTGTCAGAGTCCCCGGACGCGTAGGGGGAGATTTCGGAAATGGCTGGGTTAGGACGACCCACCACTGAAGCGCGGAGGTTGTTCGCAAGTTTGCCACGAAACTTTGGGAGGGAGGTTAGTCCGTATTCACAGAAAGTCGTGATTCCACACATGGTAAGGAGCAGGGTCGTCCTCTGGCTACTATATGCTAAACTAGCTGCTGAGCCTTGTGGGATGGGAGAAAGTGGCAGAGATAAGAGGATAAAGGTCCGGGTATGAGCCCGGTGAACATATATCTCACCTAGCAGCTAAACCTGAGCAGATAACCTAGTCTATGGCTGGGGTAGTGCAACCCACAACTGAAGTTGTTCGCGAGTTTGCCACGAATTTGTCCGGGGGAGTCCGAATTGACAAAAAATGTCGCGATTCCGCACATAGTAAGGGGCAGGGTCGTCCTCTGGCTATTATATGCTAAACTAGCTGCTAAGCCTTACGGGATGCGAGAGTGTGGCATAGACAACAGGATAAAGGGCCAGGTATGGCCCCGGTGGGCACATCTAACCTGGTAGCTAAATTTAACCAGATAACGTGATCTCTTACCAGGATGCATGGCCTGGAGCAGTTGTCGGAGTCCCCAAGTGCGTAGCGGGATATTTCGGAAATGCCTGGGTTAGTGCGACCCACCACTGAAGGGCGAAGGTTGGTCGTGAGTTTGCCACGAAACTTTGGGAAGGAGGTTAGTCCGAATTCACAGAAAATGTCGTGATTCCACACATGGTAAGGAGCAGGATCGTCTTCTGGCCACTATATGCTAAACTAGCTGCTAAGCCTTGCGGGATGGGAGAGAGTGGCAGAGATAAGAGGATTAACGGCCGGGTATGACCGCGGTGGGCATATCTAACCTAGCAGCTAAACCTGAACAGATAACCTAGTCTATGGCTGGGGTAGTGCAGCCCACCACTGAAGTTGTTCGCGAGTTTGCCACGAATTTGTCCGGGAGGAGTCCGAATTCACAAAAAATGTCGCAATTCCGCATATAGCGAGGAGCAGTTGCAACATACCCACATACGAAGACTCTCCGGAAATTGGCGCACCATCGCAACTATCGTTATCAATACCGGCAGTTGCAGTTGGCAATCCTTTGTAAGCGTGCGGACTGGGACTAGCAGAAGGTGGATATGGTGATTCAATGCTTTGGATGCAGAAGAGAAAAATGGGATTCGTATCGGTGCCTGCTGAATATTGCATCACTTTGGCACTATCGCTAAGGCTGATGCCACCACTGACCAGAAGCACCTGGTCTTTCGGCGGCACTTGCACGATCTTTGTAATCTCCTGTTTCAATTGCGCCACACTGAAAAATCGCAAGCATTTTCATGATTTCTCGTGGCAAACTGAAAAACACAAACCTCTCAGTTGCCATGTCCAATTGGAACTCCAGCATTGTGCCAGTTTCCACTCGAAATATGAACAAATTCATTGTGCCGTTTAATTTACTCAGTTGCACTAGGAATGGAAGCTATGAATGAAATTCGTTGAAATTCAGCTGGAATAAACAATTTGCATTACATACAACTCAAAATCAACCTGCACATTCAGAAAACATAAACATAACCTAAATAATGAGCACTGTTAAAATGTACGTTTGCATTCAATATTTCTGGATAATTATTATCAATTTTGGTGATAACATTTATCAAAAACATACAGTGTAAGTAATTATTTACTTAGCATTTCTGCATTTCTGAAAATGGTGCTTCGAATTTTAAGGTTATAAATTCATATTTTTAGCAATAATTTATTTAATTGCACAAGTTGCAATCTATTTGCAACTTGATAATAATTACTGAATAAGTTGAAAACCCTGACTTGCAACTGGAATACTTAAAATTCATCAATTATCAATCTGTTTACTTCAATAACAATTTGCCTTATTTTGCTGTTTTCCAATCAGATATGAGCTGCAAATGATAATTAGGACTGTTCTAGGATTCGCAGTGTTTGTCCCTGTTATGTTGAAACTCTGATGACATCATCGCATATTTGTAATTCTAATTGCTTGTCTATTCTAGGGAAATGCGCCAACTTTATATTACTTTTTATCAGTTTACATTTCTTAATATGACACACATTTCTCCAATATTTCTCGAACCTAATTACTTAGCTTATGAACTTCAACTGAACGAGCTAATTTAGCATCGAATTTGAAAACTGAACTTAATTCTATGCAATGCAACACATGACAAACCTTTCTCCGAGGGTATTTAAACGCGTTCAGGTGCATGGGGCTCACTTTGGGGTACATTGTTTCATTCCAAGCAAAATTCATACTTTATCGATCACGATTTTCACTAAAAACACTTTCCACAATTGTTACAACTAAACACTGCTTGTTCAATTGCACATCAAAATCCGGTGAACAAAGAAACGCGCCTCAGGCTACCAATGAGTCATTGGTAATCTGCGACGAAAACCTGCTTGAACCAAACAAATGGAAACTTGAGGAAACTTACTATCTAGGCCTCCAGTTTATTCTCTCTTCCATTCTGGCCAGATGGACCTGTACTGTATCTCTGTAGCTCCAAAACTACCTTTGATCAATGAAGATATCCTTTCCCTGCAATTATTGAACAATTGTTTCTGAGTTCGTAAAATTAGATAGTTGACTGTTGCCAGCAGCATCAGAGAAGATGCAGACGTACCTTGACTTCTGCATAGAACAGTTCATTGCACGTTATTGGGCTGCTAACAATGAAGTTGCACTCATTTTCGCACTGCGATCACTCCACATGCACACAGGGAGCACCTTCGATCGAAGCAGACTCAATATCATCGCTCGCGTCCCTTCGAGGACGTACCATGCATCAGCTAAGGACCAGGGTGCAAGAAATCGTATCGTTTTCGCCTTGCTGATGCTGCGAACTGTCGCGGATTGAATGCTTTGTCTTCCGATGCGAATTGAGACTGATTTCACGTTCACGGGTAGGGTTCGCGTCGTCAACGACCAGCAAGGCCATTTACGCAACAAGTACACTCAGCCGAACGCACATCGGCTCTATTTCTTTGTCTATTCCGTTTACTAATAATTCCAGACTCGCACTCATTGAAACAAAGTGGAACAACAAGCGACTGCGACAAACTTTCATCCTGTCCTATGTCAAAATCATATGATCCTACAAACAACTTCGTGCGTCATCGCTTCGCATTTCGATTTTAAAAATAGTTTTATGTTTTTCAATGCTTATTTTTAGATTTGCAAAAAATCAATGTAATACGCATTTTAATGCTTTCCAATGCTAATAAATAAATAGTTGACTGAAAATGAGTAATTCTACGATTGTAGCTTTTCGATTAGTTCCGTTAAGTATCTTTCATATGTCCATAGTTTCTAAAGATATTCTAATTATAATACTAACTACTTTTTCCATCATCAATAAATAAAAGTGTTATTATTATTACATTTTATTTTATTACATTTAAATATATAGCGCCATCTATTGCAATTTATGTTTTCGTCATAACTGCCGTTTTGTAATTTTAAATATTCTCATGTTTAAGTGATAGATTGTTACAATATGTTATCAAATTATCTAAGTAATATGCGTATATTTGCAAATTACGAGTTACAATTGATTTGGACGCGCTTACACGAAAGTTGATCATTTTGTCGTCAGAGGGCGGAAAACATTAGAATTTGAAACTTTAAATATTAATTCGTTTTATTGCAAATTTACTCGCATTAGTAATATTTACAGCCGTCGATCTAAGAGAATTGCAGTTTATTGCACTGTCATTCTTCTCTTAACGACTTAGCATTAGTTCCTTTATAGCAGTAATTTAAACAATATTTGAGGGAAACCACGCGTATGTATCAAATTTACAGTTTTAGCGAAATCTTAGGATTAAGATAAATTGTATATTGCAACCTGCACTGACCTAAACATAGGTGGCAAAATTGTGCCCTACCAGCACCGACCTACCACCAGCGACCTACCGGACCTACGGTCCGGACTTTGTAAAAATAAATGAGTTCTGTCTTCGCCAAGCAAGAAGTTGAATGCTCTGCATCGCAGCATCCAGTGCCAAGAACCAGGATCTTCAGTGTTTTTGAGAGTAGTTCGAGATACGGGAGCAGTCCTCACCTATTCAGAAACAGCCAGGCTACCCGAATTAGCCTGGCACCTCGCGACAAAAAGTGATCACATCTTCCTATGGATGAAGCGGGAAAAGTACTGGGAAAACCGGGAGAATTTTCTACAATGGCATAGATGTTTATTTTACCCGCTGCACGAACCTCGGATATTCCCCATTCTTGTTCGTTGTGCGGGAAAAATCTTTCATAAAAAGAAACGTGTTGTAGTAAAACCCAGGCAACGCTGGGTCCTTGACTAGTACAGTCGAACTCGGTTATAACGAGCTCGAAGGGACCGTGAGATTTGCTCGTTATATCCGAGTGCTCGTAATAA
>JAOEHK010017223.1:0-10209 GCA_025447835.1 Labidoglobus nevermanni | reverse complement strand
GCGAGACTGCGCAAATGTATATTTATTTTGTCGAGCATGTCCCGATAAGCTCTGGCGCATTCGGATCTGACAGGCTTAATATTGAACAGTTCGGATAAGTGATTATGCACTAGTAGGCGCCAGTTCTCATATCGTTGTTTTAGACATTCCCATATGGCGGGATAATTTTCTGGGATGGGTTTGATCCCCTGAATAACTGCCTTTGCTTCGCCAGTCAATGCACCCTTCAAATAGTACATTCTTCTTACATCATCTAACGCTGGATCTTCATGTACTAGGGATGCAAACATATCCCTGAACTCAAACCAGTGCTCGGCCTTGCCATTAAAGGTGGGCAGCGCGATGCTGGGTAGTTGGACCTTGGGCACTGGGTTGTTCGCGCTCATCGTGTGGGGAGCACCTTCGATTGCCTGGGACCGGGATGAGTCAAGTAATATGGTCGCCTGCGCGATCGCGTCATCAAACGCGTCCTCAAATTCCGTTAGCGTTTCATCGTCTTCCTGTTCCTCTTGGTCGCAAATCTCATGGTGCCTTTTGACAAACTCGGCGTGTTTCGGTTGCAGGCGTGCCAGCCTTATTTCCAGCTTAGCGCGTGTGACTTTATTTAATGGTGCTCGTATTTCAGCAAGATGATTTGTGAATGTTGTTAGCGCGGACTTTACTCTACCGCGGAAAGTCCTCTGGCTTGTGCCCCCGGTGTCCAGCTCAGGGACGATCGCGGGTTCGATTGTGGGCTCCATTGCGGGCTCCATTGATTTGAGCGTGCCACGGTGCTTGCCAGACAGTTAGCGAGGGTAGAGGGATAGTTATGTGGACGCAGACTGACCTTGGCCGGCTGGCGATGCGCTCTATACCGTGGGGGTCGTCTTCCTTCTTGGATGGCGCTGCTCTTGTGCGAGTTGCTCGGATATCATTTGCTTCCCACGTCGGCGTATGTTGTCTTCCAGCAGGAGGGATATGCCGATGCCTCGCGGTTGTCTGTGTTTAACGGACCTTTCCTGCGTTGTTCCGCGCGATATTTAACTTCACGCGGCGCGGATCCGGCTCGAAGGACCATGTACGTTTACGGGTTTTAACACTATATTGCAGTTCGATTGGCTCGTGAGAGCTACAGATAGCTGTACAACACAAATATACTGGATCACACAGATCGGCCCGTTTCTTAACAACTCGACGAATTCCTTGCAACGAAGTAGCAGCGTGACATTCAAGATTACATCTCTCCCCTTTTCTCTCGTGCTAAGGGTTTATATCTTAAACTAGGCGGTAGTGCTGGCCGAGTGGGGTGTCAGCCCACCCGCTGCGTGTCGGTTTCTTAGATCTATTGAGAGGCGTTAGGAATACTTAAAATTAACATAAGATACATTTACAATGTTTACGCTGGCCGGGCGAATACGTGCCAGATGACAACCAGGCCTCCGGCCGCCGTCGTAAAGCGTTATTGAGGTACTGTCTTTATTGCGGGCGAATGGCGTATTCCAGCGAACACAAAGCATCGGCACTGGCATTTTCTCTTGCTGGTCGATAACGAATTTCGTAATTGAATCCGCTCAGATTCATAGCCCAACGATATAAACGGTTTGATGCTGTTTTAGACTTTTCTGATGACGAGCCGAAAATATGTTCCAGTGGTGATCTCGCGTTTTGCGTACGTTGCGCCGCGAGGGTTGCCGCACTAATTAGAGTAGCCGGCCAGTTGGTTGGCTTCCCCTTTAACTTTGGGAAACTACACTATCGGAGAGGCTGTGGCCTTCTCAATTCAAAAATTGTTAATTGGAGTCAATACATGAACATTAAAAAGTAACCCCTTCCGTTCGACAACAGGTACTTTAAACGAGAACGTGTCGATACCGATTGAGCTACTCGGATTCACTCTTCACTAGTTGGCTGCCGGTAGGGAAGTTGTCGGCGTTCTCCTCGGTACCTTCCTTGTCACCTCGGTTTCTGCCTGTCGCCTCGGCGTTGGTGATGAGGGCGCAGCTGCATTTGGGGTCCCACGACTAGTTTATGGTATCCCTTGGTGCAATAACTGCGCAGTGCGTGATCTCCACGGCGCCGTCCGGCTTATGCCTATCCAGCGAGGCGACAACATGTTTTATAGCGAACATATTTACAGATACGATATAACAAAATAGCATACGAAATAACAAAATAGCTGTACAATTTAGATCTACAATAACACTAAACTTAAGTCCTAAGAGCGCGCTGAGTCCATCTGCTGTTGCGCCGCGTACATGCCGCTCGCGTTGAAGACCTATGGTGCTTCAAGGTGTGTTAGTCCCCACTGCCACATAGTTTGCAAAGCTTTGTCACTGCTCGCTTGGTCGTGGAGCTCCTTGTTTTTAGCGTTACCACTCTAGTCACTCCGTCCCTACCGGGATGCACCTTGATGACGCGCCCTAACGGCCAATATAGCACCGGCAAATTGTCGTCTTTAATTATGACTAAGTCGTCCACCTGCAGGTTATCACTAGAGATTTTCTTCCATCTTGTCCGTTGCTGGAGCCCGTTGAGGTAGCTCTTTTTCCACCGGCTCCGGCTCCATACATGCTGAATCTGCTGCTGAACCTGTTGCCATCGGGATAGTCTGTTGGTGTTCTCAGCTAGGAGGTCGTGCTCAGTCGTGGCGCTGAAGGGCCCACCGATCAGAAGTGCCCCGGGGTGAGTGCGGACAAATCGGAGGGGTCATCTGACATGGGACATATAGGACGGGAGTTGAGCATTTGCCTCTACCTGAACTGCCAGTAATTCCTCCTAAGTGTACTGTCTAGTTCCTGAGGAGCGCCTTAGGTGAAATTTCAGCGATTTAATTCCCGCTTCCCACAGGCCACCGAAGTGTGGGGATCGCGCGTGTATGAAGTGCCATTCAATGCCATCTTCGCTGAATGGTTTCATGATTTCTTCACAGTTATCTTGGACGAAGCGAAGGATTTCTTGCAATTACCTTTTTGCCCCAACGAACGTAGTAGCGTTGTCGCAACAAATGCTTTTCACCTTTCCCCGACGCGACACGAAACGTTTTAGGGCATTTACGAAACATTCGCTTGTTAGACTGGTCACGAGTTCAACATGAACAGCCTTCGTGACGAGACAAACAAACAAGGCCAGGAAAGTCTTCATTACTGCCTTGCTACGTGGTGTAGGCTTGGACAAGAATGGACCGCAGTAGTCCACGCCACAATTCAGGAAGGGGCGGCTCGGCTGCAGTCGGTATTTCGGTAATTCGCCCATTATATGCGTGGGGAACCTCGGGGAGCTTCGCTTACATGTTATGCACTGATGTATGATCCTCTTTATGACCCCTTTAGCTTTGATTGGCCATTATTTATCACGTAATTCGTGTAGTGTTGTTTGAGGCCCTGCATGAAGCGCTTTCTCGTGTGCCCGTCGAATGATTAACGTTGTCAGTGCGTGCTCGTGTGGGGTAGTACCAATTGGTGTTTTTGATTAAGTGATAAGCTTGATTTTTCAATTCGCCCACCTACCCGGATCAGACCAAGTTGGTCCAAGAAGGGATTCAAGCTTAGTAATCTGCTACTTCGTGACACCGAATTGCCTTTACTCAATTGATTAATTTCGTCGGTGAACGATTCCCTTTGGGCGACTCTGATTAAACAAGCTAAAGCCAGTTCGTATTCTTCAGCGTTCGCGAATGCGGCTTTAAACATGCGCTTCTCTTTTGGCGTTAGAAATCTGCGACAATAAGCTATGACATGAATGAGTTTGTTTAAACTGGAATATCGCTGGAAGATGCTTAAAGTTGGCGTGTTACTGACCAATCAGGTAATCGCTTTTCGTTCTGGTAACTGAGTAGCGCCCAGTTCCGGTTGGGCTGGCCAAGTTCCGTCCTCCTGGCTTAGCCAAGTACACCCTTGCCACCACAACTTGTTTTCAATTAACTCGGTTGCAGGTATACCTCGTGAAATCATATCTGCAAGGTTATCATGGGTGAGTACGTGTCGCCACTGAGTGGGGTTCGTGTCTGTTTGGATTTGACCAACCCTGTTCGCGACAAAGTTTCTGTAGTTTGCCGAAGATGATCGAATCCATTGGATCACGATGGTCGAATCCGACCGGTAATAAAGATCAGAGAAACTAATTGGCATGTGCAAGACTGCATTCGCCATTAACTCCGCTAGTAGGGCTGCCCCACACAACTCTAGCCGTGGGATTGACTGTGTTTTTAGCGGCCTAACCCGCGATTTGGCGCACAGCAGGTTCGAATGTAGGACGTTCGCGTTGGTCCTGACCACGACGTAGATGCACGCGCCATACGCTTGTAATATTTATCCTATGAGGGTTCGGGGTTTCGGTAGATACACGACGGAGGATTCACAATGTATCTCTATTGAGGTGACGGTGTACTGTACTCTCCCGCACCGAACTCGTTACATATACGTCTTACATGTCTCTTGCATGTACTCGCGTACTTGTACTTGACACGTACCCGCACTGCTTTACTCTTACTACTCCTCTTATGCCTTCAGTCATCAAGCTTATATATGGCCCGATGACCTACTTCCTACTCTAGGTTACATCACTATCATAACTATTACATACTACATATAACATCCTTACTTAATCTATTTACAACTTACTTAATGTATACTATTGCCTATCTTACATCATAATTACTTACATTACATTATTTATCTCATTACACCACATCTCCGAAAAAATGGAAAAAAAAGAATGAAATTAGGTTTCGTTCTTTTTTTTTCTCTCATTCTCTCAAACAACATACCTCTTAGTTCTATTTTTATGCACTAGAATTACTTTAGCGTTTTTCACAACTTTCACGTTTGGTCTTATGTCTTCTAACACAGAGGTTTATCGCCCGTTTCACACTTTATCAGTATTTGTTCACCTTTTTTATAAGTCACTGGGTTTGTGTATTTATCGTACGCTTGCTTCCTCGCGCACTTACGCTGAACTAATCGCTCATACGCATCCCTTTGGGCTGTACTTAACCTATACTTAAGTTCTACTGGATAACTGTCGTATGTATACAATGGTTCAACTGTGCTGGAAATACTACCTGGTATCGAGCATACTTTCCCGAAAACAAGTTCGAATGGCGTGTAGTTTGTTTCCGTGTGCACCGTATTATTATAAGCAAAACACCAGTAATTCAGCCATGCGCTCTAACCGGAACCATATTGCTTTGTCATTGTCCGCAAAAACGCATTCGGATTTTTATGTGAATTCTCTAACGCTTGTCTGATGGTGATGTGCTGTGCTAACTAACTTTTCTATCTTCAGCAGTTTACAGATCTCTGTCATAGTTGACGACATAAATTCTGTTCCTTTGTCTGTTACAACGGTTGATGGTACACCAAACCGTAATACAAAGTTGTTAACAAAAGCTTTGGCAACGGTCACCGTATCCTCCCGCGGCAAAGGATAGGCCTCCACAAATTTTGACAAATCGCATTGCAAAGTGAGAGCGTAGCAATTTCCTTCTTCGTCCCGCTCGAATGGACCGACGATGTCAAGAAATACGCGCTCTAGCGCGGTCTCAGCCGTGCTAGTGATAGTCATTGGTTCTTTGACATACTTCTGATGGTTGTGTAATTGACAACTCCTGCATTTACCTACGTACTCCGCTACGTTTTTTGCCAGGTTTGCCCAATGGAATCTTTTCCTGATATTACTAATCATACGATTTACAAGTGGCCTGCATGGCCACTTGTAGGTAGCAAATGGTAATCATTTAGTATCACTTTTTTCTTTTCCCAATCATTGTCGTTAATTTTGTCAACTCCTGCTAGAATACATAGCTTTGGACCGGTCCATAATGTGCCTATTCTCTTTATGTTTGTCGCGACATCTTTAATAACTTCTGCATTCTTACTATCTTTGATAATTATCACTTCCGCAATGTTAGCTATCTTCGCTACTTCTTCCAATTCCCCCAACAATTCGGCTTGCGATAGTGTTGGTCGGGTTCTTGGATTCGCGTAGATGCATGATTTCTCTGGCACAAATACAACGTTTCCCCTCGACGACTTGATATGCTATTTCTCTTTCAGCTTGTCATCGTCCTCTATTTTGTCTGTGAGTATAAGTTCGACTGTGTCCCTGGGTCTGTTAAGAATTTCCACGATCCTCGGTTGATCACTCCGATTACCGCTTACTTCTTGTCCCGCAACTTCGTCTCCATTGCCTGCTTCCCTTTTCCTTGCCTGTGCTCTAGTCATTACGTTTATATGCTCGTTCATACTTTTCAACTCGTCTACACTAATAATCACACGTGACAAAGCGTCTGCCATGACGTTACTCTTTCCCTTGACATACTCCACTTGGAAATCGTATTCCTCTAACCGTAACCTGAACTTCATCAGTCTACTGGATGGGTCTGTTAAATTGAAGAGATATACCAAAGGCCGATGGTCTGTCTGTATTTTGAAATGTCTCCCGAAGAGACACGGCCAGAAGTGTTTTACGGCCCATACGATTGCAAGAAGTTCTTTTTCTATCGTTGCATAATTTCTCTCCGCTTTGTCCTCGGCTGGCGTATGCTATAGGCTTATCGTTGGCGTTTGCCAGCACTGCGCTTATCGCTATTCCCGACGCGTCAGTTTTTAGCACAAACTCCTTGCCTGACTCGAAGTCTGGGTATTGTTATATGGGTGGTGACGCTAAACTTTCTTTCAGCTGCTGGAATGCCTTTTCACATTCTTCTGAGCATTTAAACTCGGTGCCCTTCTTATTTAGTTGGTTTAAGGGAATTGCTATCTCCGCAAAGTGTGGAATGTCCTTCCTATAGTAGTTCGCAAAAGCTACGAATCTTTTTGCCTCGTCTGCATTGTGAGGTGTGGGGTACTTTCTTATTGCCTCGGTCTTACCTGGTTCTGGTGAAATCCCTTCTGCCGATATACTGTGGCCTAAATATAATAATTATTTTTTCAGGAAATTACATTTAGCCGGGTTTAGTTTTAAATTGACTTCTCGCAATCTCTGGAATACTTTTACTAAGTTTCTGTTGTGTTCCCCCAAATTTCGACCGAACACTATCAAATCGTCTATGTAAATAAAACATTTTTCCAAATTTAACCCCGCCATTGCGATGGTCATAGCTCGTGAAAAACTACTTGGGCTAGTTTTTAGTCCCATTGGTAATCGTTTCATTTGGTACTGGCCTGATGGTGTGGTAAACGCTGTCCACGCCTTGCTATCCTCGTCCAGTTCTACCTGGTAATAGCCTTGGCTTAAGTCCAAATGCGTGAAGTATAGCGCTCCTCCAAGAGAATCTAAGATATCGGTTATACTCGGTAGTGGGAATTTGTCATCCTCTACGAGCTGGTTTAGTTTTCTGTAATCGATAACAACGCGCCTTTTCTCCTGTCCCATCTGCCTTTTTTGGTACTATTAATACTGGAGATGACCACGCACTCCTTGCTTCCTCTATCACGTCATTGTCAATCATTTTTTGTATTTCTTTCTGCACGATTGCTTTCTGCGTCTGTGGCAGTCTTTATGGTTTGTTATATACGGCTGTCGCATTCTTCTTCAGTGTTATTGGCTGTTTTCCCACCGATGTGACTGACAGTTTATCTCCCTCTAAATAGAATATATCTGCATATTTCGCACACAGTTCTTCAATCGATTCACGCTCTTCTGTCTCCGTGCCATCGAACTTTATTGTCCTTAATACTTTTTTTACTCTTTCCACTGATATGTTGCTTACATTCTCGTAGTGACATATGTCATAACTTTTCGCCTTATGCACTATTGGTGCGCAATTCCTTAATGTCACTTTCTCTTCCCGCGTGTTAAGAATGCGCAAGGGAAGTCATCCATTAACTGGCTTTACCAATGCACCCGCTAGGTATACTCCGGTGGAAATCTTTGATCGTAAAATGACACATTCATCTTTGATATTCGTTGCAAGGTTCTGTGTGGTCTCGACCCGTGGTGGTATTTCCAAAGACCGGTTACTATCAGAATGCAGTTGAGATCTTCCACTTTTTTGTCCTACCTGCAATACTATCTCGTCGCGTTCGAAGTCTATTATTCCATTAAATTTCCTTAAGAAATCTCTTCCAAGTATCCCGTCAACTGAGTTCGATAGTCTCTCAAATACGTAAAACTTCTGATAAAAGATCAGATGTTTAGCTTGCAGTGTTAGGAAGCAATAGCCCTTTGCTGTTACTTCGCCTCCTATGCCGGTAATTGTTAAAAGTTCTTCGACTATTTCTACTGTTCTACCTACTATGTTTTCCGTAATTGCGCACAGTGATGCGCCTGTATCTACTAGCAACTTTATTCCACTATTACGTATTTTAAATTCCATTGCATTCACGCCCTCGCAGTAAGCATTTCGTCACTTATCGACTCGAAAAAACTGCACACATTCTCGTCTGCCTGGTTTTCTTTTGGTTCTACTATGTTTAGACTCGGCCTGCCTCCTGTACTAGCAAAGCTTCGCCTATTTTCGTCACGCCCATGGTTGCTTGCTCTGCCTCGCCAACTTGCTCTACCTGTTCCGCGGCCTGCCTGGTAGGAGTAACCCCTTGGTGTGTAGGTCTGTGGCGCCATCGGCCTTCTGTGCCACTGCGCCTGTCTATTCTCACCTCTGCCTCTACCACGCCATCTGTTTGCATAATTACGTCCTCTAGCTATCGCCATCACCTCCTGCTGACGTGCCATGGTTTTTTCGTCCTCGGCTGCCCTAATTGCGTCTGGGAGAGAGGTCAAATTCCTAGCTGCTATTATAGTTCCTAGTCTCTTGTCTCGCAGTCCATCCGCGAATCGTTTAATGGCTTTACATTCGTGAATAGGTCTAAGGACGTCATGCGCCACTGGATCCCCGTTAGCTTGTGTAATTGTCAACTTGACAAACAAGTCTTCAATTTCTTTTCCGAACCGTGAAATGCTACGGTCCCCCTGCCTTGCGTTTGCCAACCGCATAACCACAGCTGTATCAGATTTTTTCGTAATCAAATTGTCCGCCATTGCCTTTACAAGCTCTGGAACAGAATTGTACTTTTTTGCCAACCGCAGTTTCGCAGCTGCTGACAATCTTGTTTTCATAACAAAGTTAAACAGAATTTTGCTATTTGCAGCGTCTAACATATCGCCGTACAGCTCAATCGCGTCAATGAGCGTTTGGACAGATTCTTCCGTATCTGTCATCACCGGCAGTAAGCTGACTGCTGTCTTAAGGTCGAACGCCATTTTGCCATGTCCAGTTTCGCTTCTTCTATGACTATGTCTTCTTCCTGGCCTAAAGCTAATATATCTTTATAGCTCGACTGAATATTACTGGATATTTTCCGTATCCTGGCATCTGTTTCACTCGGGACGGCTTTTACTTTGAGCTCTTTATTGTATGCTCCTATCAAGCTTATGAATTCCTGATATGTCTTTCTGGCCTCTGCGACTTTCTGCTTAACCACATCTGGTTTATCGGGTATGCGTATGCGCAAGCGATTCTTAGTGTGTAGCACTTATCTTTATAGTTCCGTTGATCGATGGAGGACTTCGTCCGTGCTGTTGCGTCGTCCCCCGGTGTCCTTTAAACGCATAGCGGTTCCCTCTTCGCTGAATCACTAAGTCTATCCACTTCGCGCCTTATTCTTTGGTCGAACATACCGTTGCACCGTTTAACAAACGCGAATGCCAACCCTATGGCAATCAGGATGATGAGGATCACTTTGATGATGCTTGTTGCCCCGAGCGATGGATGGTCCGTCGACTGGCCTCCGCTGTTGCCCGCCTGGGCAATGATGATTTCTTCTTCCTTGGCTTGCTGTCCGCCCATCTTTGCTGGTGCACTATCACATGCCGTTTTCGCGGTACCACTTGTCACACACTGTGGTACTCACTTTTACTTTTGATTCTCGCGCCCGGCTGGCAGGATCGCCATGTAATGTTTATCCTATGAGGGTTCGGGGTTTCGGTAGATACACGGGAGGATTCACAATGTATCTTTATTGAGGTGACGGTGTACTGTACTCTCCCGCACCGAACTCGTTACATATACGTCTTACATGTCTCTTGCATATACTCGCGTACTTGTACTTGACACGTACCCGTACTGCTTTACTCTTACTACTCCTCTTATGCCTTCAGTCATCGAGCTTATATATGGCCCGATGACCTACTTCCTACTCTAGGTTACATCACTATCATAACTATTACATACTACATATAACATCCTTACTTAATCTATTTACAACTTACTTAATGTATACTATTGCCTAT
>JAOEHK010017190.1:0-10219 GCA_025447835.1 Labidoglobus nevermanni | reverse complement strand
ATCTACCCGTCCATCTGTTAGCAATCGGTTTGCAGTGTCGTGTCCTGCTGCCTACTTGATATGGCATGGAAAATTCAATCCCGTGCGCAGTGTTGGTTTTTTCGCTATAACTTTGGAACCATGCGGTTCTTCCAATTTTCCTTTGCGTTAGCGGTGTCCCACAAGTACACGGAATATGTTCAATATTTCATTTCCATCGAATAGTTTTTATTTTAGGAGTAAATCGAAGACACACAACCACACATTCATTTTTAATATAGAGATGTTTCCTTGAGCTTATCTGCAGCATCTAATTCGATTGCACCCTACGTCAGATGCAATTATGATTGAATATTGTGATATCTCATTCGGGCTGGGATAAATTAGCAATCATTTCATGAACTTCGTGGTGCAGGCAAACTCATTGTTGAATCTAACCTAGCGACGTGATGGAAGAACTCAGCGACGTCTTATTTCTCGCGAATTAAGGGCATTTGCATAAAAATAGGCGAGTTTTGCAGCGCGAACAAGTGCGATGATTAATTCCGCAGGATCCGGACGTGTTTTTTCGACGATACGCCCATGGAAAAAGCGCCGAAGGGGCGGCCGACGGCCGATGGACCTACAAAAGGGTGACAAACTTCTTCTTGGCGCGCGCGCGCGAACACACGCTCCACCGAAATGCGTTTTTAATCGAATCAAGTCGCAATTAACAAATAGTCTGCAAGAATACCAAAACGCAGTCGTCAAGCATCCCTCGTGGAGGGTGATTTAATCTCTAGCGCAATGCGGCTTCATTTTTTCGCTTATTGTTTTGCGGCTTTGGACCGTCGGCCAGTTATCAAGTGCCGGCGTGGGCGACAAAAAAGGGGTTGCTTTCATTTTTCCCAGCACCGGCGAATTGGCGATGTGCAAAGTATGTTCGCGTGGGCTAATGAAGTGATTAGCGCTTTCTTTGCCTCGCTTCGCATGCGACATAAGGGCGCACTGCTTTAATTGGACACTAGCTGGCTGGCGATGATGTTGATCAAGGTAATTAATGAGCGACGTGATACCCTTCGTCGTCGCGCTGAGACCCTTCGTCCGCATGCTGCAGATTGAGGTTATGCAATGATGCGTTTAATGCAAGGCGACAGCAATTTGCGGTGGGATTCGATCTCCAATTGGATGTTCTTTCTCTCTGTGGCATATTTGAAACATGCCCATGGTTTACTCCTGGACATGCTCTCAGGAAACTACTTTATTGACCAAGATGAACATGGGGTTATGAGAATGAAAATGTATGTTTTCTAAAGGGTTTGTCGTGTTAATTTCATCCACCTTGAACACATAATTGTGTGTGTCGAGGACGCTGCGGAAGCAACCTTACCGCATCTTAGCCCTTATCCCTTCGTCCATGCAATTAGTCTTCGTTTACATCTTAATGATACGCCGCATCCTTTCGCTACCCCTATTGAGGCACTCACCTTCTCAGCCCGACCGCTGCCACAATGTGCGATGACATGATACACTTGTGTGATGTAATTTGATAAATTAGTGGATTCCGCATGCTGAAAATCACGCTAACAAGTTCTGACATGACGTGTAAGTGGAATTCCGACCGATAATGTGATTTGAAATGCACAGAAATTGTATTAATTGTAAGTTTTAGAAGAGATTCTAAAGGGGCGAATGATTCTCATTGTGTTTATTGACCTTTGATTTTAAATTCAAATGGATGAGTCACGAAAGTGTAGGCAACCCGCATATCATATCAACGCAATAAACTTCATCACGAATCAAATCCAGTTAATCTCAATCACTATTCATCAGTCATCATCTGCTCTATCAAATTATTTGCTAAACTACGGCATAAAAACAAACTCTCTGCTGGGATTTGAACGACGAACATTCTGAAAGTTTCACTATGGTTTCACGGCTGTTGGTACCCTGAGGGGCTCTCTTGGGCATGGAAAAACGCCCACATTTAATATCTGCTGGAGCATATTGGATCGGCAATCCGATTACGCCATGCGAAGATTGTGCACGTTCATCCGCGAACGGGCAAGTGGGATGAGTGAATGAGTTGAATGGGCAACAACATATCAAGCTCAAGTGGTGCGTCTTCATCAGCGGAAGCATGCGTAATTGTTAACGGCCTCACGCGCACCGCACACATCCAGATCCCGGATCTCTCTCCCGCTCTCGTGCACCCATTCATAGCGCCCGCCTGCCATAAATGTTAATGCCGCTAATCCGACATTTGAACGCGTGCAACTCTTCCGCGCGCATGAACGCCGCCGCCACCACTTCAAGCAGAGGTGCTGAGACGATCGGAAATAGGCCTCGGCAAGGTACGGTACATACCGGGTACTCAAAGGTACGTACCCGGTATTTTCGTACCCGATACCCGTACCCGTACCCGTAAACTTGGGTACGGGTACGTTATCGTCTTGGCAGTCACGTATCAGGTACGTACCGGGTACGACCCGGTATAGAGCCAATTATACCAATTAAGTACCCGATAAATACATTTTAATTAAATATATATTATATAATAATCTACTACTTTCTAGAACACAGTTTCTCAAAGTGGTTGCCGCAGGGTGCCGCGAAACTTTTAATTTGATTACATCTATTCAGTAAGGTACCAATCAAGGGGCCATAAAAATGCAATATTGAAAAGCAATACTTTTCAAGAAAACCTTATAAAACGTAAATAAATAATAAATAGATTTTGGGGAATTCCACGCAATTCTTAGTACATACATGGACATATAAAGCAATAACTAACTTCTAGATATTCCTGGTACTGACGGTCGACTCACTGTAACGCCGAAATTTTGCGAAAAACAATGATGTGGTCCGTGAGTAACAAAATGCCGATCAATGCATGGTCAGTCTTTATCTTGTTTCTTCGTTACCATGTCTTTCAACATGATGGATAATTTTTTGATAAGAAAACGAAAGAATCAAGATAACTGTTAAATTCGAATTCTCGGAAATGGGAAGCTCGAGATATCCACGGGTATTCCCCGCGCTTGTCCGATGCGCCATGGCTTTGAGGGGGTGGGTTTTATGGCTTTGGGGTGCCGCGAGTCAAATAAGTTTGAGAAACACTGTTCTAGAACTAAATTTAATATATTAAATTCTAGTAGCACATTAATTCAAATTCAATTATCCTTGAATGTTACACAATTATTATTTTACAAATCAATAATGTTATACTAAAGAAAATCGTGGATTCCCACTAAGTTGGAAGTGAATCATTCCAATATTTGGTAGCAGTTTATGGCAATAATCAAGATAGGAAATATGAGAGTGTGTTTGAATGAATTTAAAAATTAAAATTATTTTATATCAACAAAATATTAGGTAATCTTCAAATCAAATGTTGATTTTCACAATTGGGTAATAATGCCCAGATTATAAATTTAGAGGTGGCGAATTGGGGTACACGGTTACGTACCCGGTTTATACCCGTACCCGTACCTTTTATACCCGATACGTACCCTATGTTTTTATAAAAGGTACGCGTACGGGGATTACATCGTGGTTTCCGTACCGGGTACGTACCCGGTACGTACCTTGCCGATCGGAAACATCGCCAATGCCGGAGGATCGATCCCCGATGACCGTTATGGCGATTCGCCGCGCGCAACGGTGGACTGTCCACCGAGGTAATTAATGAGCGAGCGAGCGACGAGGAAGCGCAACGACAAGGGTCAACGATGACCCCTGCCGATGACTCGGCGGCGCAATAAATATGCAAACGGCTGCGCGTCTTGGAATTTGAATACGACGCGGACCGGGACTACCGGCCGAGAGTGCAGGGAACAGGTCACTGCCACAAGGGTTCCCACGGTGCGCCCTTCACATGTGCGCGCGCGCGCCCATGAATATGCATTTGGGGTTGCAGACTGGACGCGCACGGCCCAGATTGGAATCGACAAGTCGAGAGCGAATCTGAGAAAATCGACGCGAAGATGGACTGAGATGCAGCGATCGATGGCCAACGGCACAAGGGTGCTGCCTTCGGCTTTGTTGGCGCAGTTTCGCGTGGTTAATTAGCTCAGCGTCGCGATGGGCGCACGCTTATTAAGGCGTGGGGGTGGCGCTGGCGGGTACGAGGGTGAGCGCGCGAAAAGATGATGCGGTGCTCATTTAGGCGTGCAGCGTATGCCGCTGATAAGAAGAATGCCGTCGTTATGAAGTTTTGGCTTGATTACTCGATTTCGCGCATTGTTCACTATTCGCTAGTCGGCAGCGAGGGGTGCTAAGATGGCGGATCGCCAAGAAAATCCGCGTAGAAGTTTCTGCTATTTGTTAAGACTGTAAACACTTTTTAATGTGGTAGCAATTACACAGAGGCTTTAAACAATGAATTTCTGCTTGTGAGAGATAAATATTTACAAAAAGAAAGCAAATTCCATATTTTACAAAGTCGGATTGAACTAAGCTTAAGTTAAGAGAATTTCAATGATAAAATTATGAAAACCTGTTTTTTGCTAATTCAATTCAAAGTAACAATGTCACTACAAGATTATGTTCAATATCTCTCAAACCGTTTAATTTTTTGATGTGATAACAACTAAATATAACCTTAAACAATGAATTTCCGCTTGTATAAGATAAATATTCAAAAGAAGAAGGTGAATTGAACTTTGAGAAGATTTTGTTCTAATTGATCCAGTAACCATCAAACTTAAGCTAAATTTTAGAGAAATTAATGCCTATTTCGTTGGAAAAAGTATTATAAACCGATTCTGCTCTATCTGTAGAAATGAATGTATGGCTGTCCGCGTGTGTGTCCTTGATTTACTCATAAAATACAAAGCATTCAATCGAAATGCAAAATTGAGCATATTCCGTATACTCCTGGAATAGCGATAACCCAAAGTAAAATTGGAGGAACCTCTTCGTTCAAAAATTATAGCGAAGAAACCAACACTTTGTATGACAAATGGCAGTAAATTAGTTGTTCATCAAATTCAACGTAGAAATGTCACTACTATATCATCTTCAATACCTCTGAAATCGAAATATTTTTTAATGTGACAACAATTAAATCTGTTTGAATGAGATAAATATTAACAAAAGGAGTTAAATGCAAATGCAACAATGGTTAACAAAGTCGAATTGAACCCCAAAGTTGTATTAGGCTTAATTTCGAGAATAAGATATAATTTGGACTTGTAACTAATGGTATTCTTAGTAAAACTGCAATTATAGGAATGTTTTAATGCAGTGTTTCTTAAACTGTGGGTCGCGACCACATTTGGGGTCGCGGTGCCAAATTTTGGAGTCGCGAAGATTTCTCGAATGCGATGAATATATCTGTCTTTATGTAAGATTGTAAAGGTTTGTTTTATAATAAATTCTATTTTATGATCATTAAAAATAGCATCACAAATTAGTACTTCAAATTATATTTAACACCTGGGGTCGCGAAAAAATTGTGAATATTAAATGGGGTCGCGAAGCAATCGTGGATCGCAAATGGGGTCGCCATGGAAAAAAGTTCAAGAAACACTGTCTTAATGTATGGCTAGTTGTGGGTCCTGGATGTACTGCTAAAATACAAACAATTCGGGCGAAATTAAATATTGGGCATATTCCGTATACTCCTGGGACAGTGATAATGCGAAGGAACATTGAAGGAACCTCTTGCATGATAAACGGCACTGCAATAGCAAACAGGCAAATGATCAAATAGTAGTAAAACCTAATTGTCAATCAAAGTCAACATAATAATGCCACAAAAGATTTATCTCAAATTTCTTTTCATTTCTTAATGTAATAACAATAAAACATAACCTTAAACAGTTTATTTCTAAAATCTCCAATTGGTTGTATCCAGTGGCGTAGCTACGGGGAAGCAAGTGGAAGCAATGCGTCAGGGCCCCCGGGTAAGGGGGCCCAATTCCGATCCGCAATTTGTCACTCATAGGCAGGCCATCATAAAACATCTTCACTGCAAAAATTAATAGGGACCCCATGGTTAGAAGTCGCTTCCAAGCCTCAAAAACTGAAGTTATCTTGTAATTTCTGAAAATCATCTCAACTTCACTGATTTATGGCGAGTAAGAGATCTTGCTTCAATGTGGCAATTGTAATGGCATCACTGAAATGGTCATTTGAAAAAGTGTCGCAAGCAGAGCACTTGCTCGAATGGGCCACTTGCAGATGGAGTCATCATAATGGTAATGGAGCACCTGCTGCTGCGGCGGCTGGCAGGGCGAGCGGAAGGGTTGCCGGCGCGCACAGATCCGATCCGGCGGCGCCCTCGGAGCGCGCGCCGGGATGCTGGAGCGTGCGGCACACGAGCGCCGCGCGAGGGTTGCGGACGCACGCTTCGCGCCCCGGTCGCCCGCCGACTCGGCGCGAAGACGTCGCGCGGCGCAACGACGAGGTGAGGCGAGCTGAGCAGTGGTGGGACGCGCGCACACGCGGAGTGGGCGGCTGGCTGGCTGGCGCACGTGGCGGCGGCGGCGCCGCTGCCGCTGCTGGTGGGGCGGACGCACCATCGGCGGCGCGGCGGCGGCGTCGCGGCGGCGGCGGCACCAGGCCACCCGCCCCGCCAGCGCGACGCGCATTGGCGCGCCGTGACCCGGACGGTGAACCGCGGCCCACCCCGGCCCGCCCAGGCCACGTCGGGTGTCGGCTCCGCGACCGAAAGGTCACCAGTAGAGGCTAGAGAGTGCCGAGGGGATGACCTATCACCTCGAGCGCTCCGATACGTGCCCGGTGTGCAGCAGCAGCGAGCGAGCAAAGTGCGCGCGGAAAAGCGGCGATTTTCCGGCGACGCCGCGATAGATCCGGCCGCGAGGTCGCGACGTGTGCGGCCCGCATTCGCCGAAATGGCGCTGGTGGCGACGTCGTGGCGCGAGGCGAGCCTCGTCAACCCCATGCCGGCCGGACTCGGCGCGCTCACGAGCTCGCTGAACCCGGCCGCCAGCCTCAACCAGATCGCCGGCAGCCTCACCCCGATCCAGCCGGCGCCGCCGCCGCCGCCACCGCCGCCACCGCCGCCGCCGCCGCCGCCGCTGCCGCTCACGCTGGACGCCCCCGACCTGTCGCTGGTCAAGCATCGCCTCACCCCCTCGCAGAACTCGCAGAACAGTGCCGCCAGCAACAGTGACAAGAACCAGAACATCGAGTGCGTCGTGTGCGGTGATAAGAGTTCGGGCAAGCACTACGGGCAGTTCACATGCGAAGGTAACCACCGCAATCGCTCTCCCCCCGAATCCCCCATCCAATTGGTGGTCCGTCAGTTTTCAGCATTGGTAATTTCAACGAGTGTAGAGTAATTGCACCGTTAGGTCACGAAAGGTCACGCCCTTTTGTTGGCGCGCATCGGGCCTGTTGTCAGGATACTGTTATAATCCTTGCTGCTGCCTCCAACGCCTCGACAACGGGATACTAGATTCACGCTCATTTCAAATGGCTTTATTACTGGTTGCCAGTAGAGTTTCCTCCATTTTTCAACCTCCGGTCCCTGCTCGTCCTTAGCACAGTGGCAGTGAATGAAAAAGGCAGGCCGGAAGGCATCCGCTGGCTGGAAACACACATTTAATAACACCTCAGAGATTCGGCACCCTCCTTGCTCGATAAAAAATGAGCCCACATGTCGGCATCCGTCTCTCCGCCAAATCTGTCTCTATAAAACAATCATTGCCGAGATCGAAAGGCATGCAACCTCAGCAATGCGAAATAAACCGCCCCAGGCAGTATTTTCATAAATTATTGGCACGTAATTCCACCAGAAATGGGTCTTAGAAGTGCCTGAAATGTGTTCCAATGCGTTCCAAAATTCGGCTACTAATTGAGAATTGAATAATAGATATTATTGCTCTTCAGATAAAGTATCGTAAAACTATCATTTGATTGATTACGAAAGGGCGGCAAATCGAGAGACCGCCCCAAGCGGCAAATGTTCAAGGTACGTCATTGATGTCCAATGGTCTTGCGAATGGCGTTGATATATCAATCATTGCATAGAGATCGCAGAGGAATCGTGGCAAAATAGCTCAGGTTTCCCCTAGGCTGGCCTTTTTTTGGGTACAAAGCCAGACATCCGGACGCTCTGTAAGCAGCGCAAAGATAAATGTCATTTAATGGCATTTTCAATGTCCGAATGCATTCGGCATGCATCTGGCCGCTGAATAAATTTGGCACGCTCGTTGGCGGTTTGCGATTGCAAGAAGAACGCCAACTTTGCTCCCGCCACGTGACAAATTGCTTTATTATTGCGAAACAACGGCGTCCGGCGAACCGGATCACGTCAATTGATTGTCCAGCAAATGACCACGAGCTGCGACGCTGATTCCTCCTCCTTCCGCACTCCATTTCGTCCACCACGTGCTTCGTCTAATGAGTGTGCGTTCGTGTGTTATGCCACAGGTTGCAAGTCATTCTTCAAACGCAGCGTCCGCAGGAACCTCACCTACTCGTGTCGCGGCAACCGGAGCTGCCCCATCGACCAGCACCACCGGAACCAGTGCCAGTACTGCCGGCTGAAAAAATGCATGAAAATGGGCATGCGACGAGAAGGTATGTGCGATTTGGTTCCATTACATAATCTCATAGGGACATAATTACATAGGGACAAAATCATATAAAGACGAAATAACATGTGCCAAAATCACATTGAGATAAAATCATATTAGGGTTTTTTAAATGAAACTAACTGATTTCTCGACAAGAGATGTTCTTAGTTGCATATCTATCGAATGTGTATGATCTTTCTTTAAGTTTATATTACTTTCCTCATTACAACAAAAGAAAAATATTGCACAAAACACAAGTTCAAATGGTTTAGAAACATAAAAGTAGCAATCACGGTTTCAAATGATTTTATATTATCTAATATTTCCTATAATATAGTATATTATCAGTAACCTATTACGAAAAAGATGTTGAAATAGCATTTCCATGAAATATTAAAAAATATCAATAAAGGGTGACAAAAGTTGATAAAGGTATGTTGTTCAACCCAACATATTCAAGATGGCCAGGGATTCGCTGACCAGCGGTATGTTGTAAATATATTGTGTGTTGAAAGGACAATTCCTTCACGATTCTATCCAGAAATGTCCAAACAGTTGGATGAGAGCATTGAAGAAGTGATTGGAGCCCATAATGCCATCCTTCGATATAATTTATAGTCCTTGCAATATAGTCGGGTCTTTTTTGCTAAACTTGGTTGGTTAGTTTGTTGGAGGGCGTGTGATACACGCAGCACTTAGACCCTACTATTAGGGCCCAATGTACGTCTTCCTTGTACGGCCTCTTAGTTTTTGGAAGGGAAGATAGGATTGGGTTATTGGGATGGGATGGAGGATCGTAGAGGAGCGTACTGCAATCACATCTACAATTCTAGATGTCGAACTGTCCTCTCTCTACTGGCCGCTCGATAGTCAACGGTAACTTTGTTAAACTTAATTTTAAAAAACCACAAATATGTGATTTTGTCCATGTGATTTCGTTCCATGTGATTATGTCTTATGCGATTCTGTCCTGACACCGTGCGAACTCTGCTCGTTGGAGACCTAGAACTGTACCCCGGTAAATACGGTGAGGCAAGGAAGGCCACAATTTGAGCAAATTGTCGATAGGCAAACGTTAGGCCATCCGTTATGCAAAACGTTCGCGAGCGTTATGAATAAGAGTGTGGCCTGCCGGCAGGGCAACTTATATTATCAGACCGCCTCGGATGACGCATTGTGGCCGAGCCGGGGCACTTGGGTCCGGTCTTTTGTTGGCTCGCACGGTCAAGTATTTGTATATTAAAACGATCAATCATCAGGCGGAGAGTAAACGACAATAGATTGTTATGCATACACTCGTCGTGTTTCATCCCCGCACGGCGATAAGTGATAAGCACAGGTGGCCATTGCTGACGTAATCGCATTCGGCCGGATTACGAAAAATTCGCACCTCAGCGAGGAAGAAGCCAGCGGATAAAGGGGATGGTTGTGATTTTTGCGGTGCGCCCCGTTCAGCAGACACCTTACCCTCATCGCATTGCGGCACACTGCTGCTTTGTTTGCCTCGCTGGGGTGGCCGGCATTTGCCAGCACTGGGGGATGACCAGTGTCCAGCGGATAGATTATGTAAATCGACAGTCCGGCCACCTTTAAGGGATTTATTCAGATGAATGAATGCTCATATGCGCGCATGCATATTTAGCCACTGGGCTCCCTTCGCCAACCTCTACCCCCCCCCCCCCCCCCCCCCCCCCCCCCCCCCCCCCCCCCCC
>JAOEHK010017179.1:0-10222 GCA_025447835.1 Labidoglobus nevermanni | reverse complement strand
AAGAAAGTTTCGGTGAGACATAGGATATCGATCCTATGCTCATCCAGAAAGTGCGCGAGTTCCGTGGAGTGGAACCGGACGCTGTGCGCGTTCCAAGTCGCGATTTGACTGTAACTAGCAATCTTATAGGACCTATTCAAGTGGAAATAACACATCATATGGGAACGTGTCAAATATGGCGTCCACCAACTCTACAGCGACCTCCTTTACAACATTTAGAACAATTGGTTGGACTTCACGAATAAGAATGTCCATATTATCTGCAATAAGGTCATTAAAAGTCTCATCCATTTGCGGATTATTTTCAAATATGTTGTTGAAATGAAAGCTGTTGCTTTCCATCTCAAAATCGTCAAATTCGCAATTGAAATCCAAATGCTCCTTGTTATCCTTCATATATTTCACACCCGTCCAAGTAGAATTCAAAAGTAATCCTCCTAGAGTGTAAAATACTATTAGTTAATAATAATATCAGAAGAGGATGAGCAAAGAGACGGCAGCAAGAAGAAGTTAGAAATGGACCGGAAAAATTGAAAGAATACATAAATAGATGAAAAAGAAAACCCAACACCCAAAAGGGCACAATAGGGATTTTTTCAGGGCCGAACAAATTATATACTTTTTACATAATGTATAAGTATACAGTGCCTTACTGAATTCTGCATGGAAATCTCCTGTTGAATTAACTTTCATATTTCCAAACGAACCCACCATATCGTAGTCCACATCCATTCTTAAAAGGGGAAAGTAGACTCTGAAATGATACACCATTCCCGTATCGTCCATTGTCACAGAGCAATATGAAACTGTGGCATTAGAGTAACCATATTTAGTAATGTTATATACATTCGCAACGAGATGGTCCGACTGCAATTTCGTCAGATCTATGACAACGTTAAGCACATGAATCGGATCTAAGGGAGGAATATGCATTTTCGGTGCTCCATTTTTTAGGATTGGAATCATTGTTCGGACATTTTGACAAAAACAATAACTTATATTGGGATCGTTTCGTTTGCATAGGGTAACAGCAGGATCTCAAACAATGTATTCTTGCAAATTTTCAGCAAAACATAAGTCAACTTTAGCTTACGTATTGAGAATTGGTTTGTTCTTAAAGCTAGAATGAGAATGGCAGCCAGGATAAACACAAGCCAGTTGCAGGTCTTCATTTCGAAAATTAAACTGAAACTGAAGAAATATTGATCGAATTCTTATTTTATACCTATGCCTTGTAACAAACTTGCCAAATTTGGTAATTTAACATGTTCTAGATCATTAAAACTGAGAAAAGTTTGGAAAAATTTTGATTTATAATAATAATAAATATTGCTTTTTACGCACTAGTCCAAATGCATATAATATTTAATCAACTTTTCTAATGTAAATAAAAGCCAAACCGTAAATTTTAACGTCAAGTTTTCAAATAAATTTCATAGCAAATATTCTAATCATCATCATTACATATATGTAAATAACTTGTGACTTCCACAATATCAAATTTTTTTCAAAGCATCGTACGGACTTGAATCCAAACTTTTAAGTAGACTTTTTCATTTTAATCTGTTTTAAATAATTCTATTTACATTTTTTCAATTCTTTTGTTGATGCTGAGGCATTCTGAGTTGCGGAAAAGCTAAGCAGTTATTCTCTGTAGAGAAATGGATTCAGAAAATGAAAAACCTGAAACTCTGACGGATATTGTTTCTGAAAAGCAGTTTAATTTAGCAATTGGATGTTTGGACAATGGAAAACCAATGTGGACAAGTGAAAGGATACAAGAAGTGGTTCAGGGAGGTGATACTAGGCTGCAGGGCTTGGCGAAGCAGTCTGCGGTGTCGGAGATTATGGGGTTGGTGTGCTCTGTTATGGACGCGCGCAGATTGTTGGACAATTGGGAGTACTTATTATCTCATTTTTATATTGTATTTTATAGGATTTATATCACTACAATATATTTATCTCCTGATTGTTGAAATGAAGTACTCTTCAGACTCAAACTTTTTACCATTTCGACTACTTTTTCAGCAACTTAGAAAGTCACTGAAACGAAAATAATTTTAAAGCTAATAGCATTACAAATTCTTATTGCTTTACTGCTATTTGCTGATTATATTGATATTATTTACAAATCACTTTTCCAGTGGATTCGTTGGGATTGAAAGGTTAATTTGCTCGCTAAACTCCGCAACTGCATGAGATTTGCGTATTTTATCATTTTGCTAAATCCATTGAAGTATTTCCTTAAAACAGTAATTTTATTGAAGGAAATGAGCTACCAGAGATGCCATTATTACCGTTATTTCATTAAATCCCTTCGGGATTTTATGAAGTCTCGGATTAAACAGTTTCACTGCGACATATATAACATATAACAAGATAACAAGAAGTGCAGCAATATAATAAAAAAACTTCGGGGTATTCGATTCCGTTGGACTTCTATTATTCGATAAATTAATACCCTATTCTATACGACTAATAATCCCATTCACATTATTCAAATGGAAATAAGACATCATTTGGAAACGTGTCATATATGGCGTCAACCATTTGGACCGCGATTGCCTTTACAATGTTTAGAGCAATTGGTTCGACTTCATGAGTGAGCAAGTCCAAATTATCTGCAATTAGAGCATTAAGATTCTCATCCATTTGCGGATTATTTTCAAATATATTGTTAAAATGAATGCTGTTGCTTTCCATCTCAAAATCGTCAAATTCGCAATAGAAATTCAAATGCTCCTTGTTATCCCTCATATACCTCACACCCGTCCAAGTAGAATTCACTGATAATCCTCCTGAAATGTTATAAAGTTATTATTTCATGATATCTTGGCTATCACAGACACGTATTTAAGTATTCAATGTCTTACTGAATTCTGCATGGAAATCTCCTGTTGAATTAAGTGTAATATTTCCAAACGAACCCACGATTTCGTGGTCCGCATCCATTTTTAAAAGGGGGACCTGGAGTGTGAGATGATACACCATTTCAGTGTCCTCCAGGGTTAGAGAGCAATATGAAACTATGGTTTTCGAGAAGCCATATTCAGTAATGTTGTATATATTAGCAACTAGATGAACCGACTGCAATTTCGTCAGATCCATGATGACGTTAAGGACACGAATCGGATCTAAGGGAGGAATATGCATTTTCGGTGCGCCATCTTTTAGAAGTGGAATCATTGTTCGGACATTTTGACAAAAACAATCGCTTATGTTAGGATCGTTTCGTTTGCATAGGGTAACAGCAGGATCTGAAACAATGTATTCTTCACAAAATTGCAGAAAAATATACGTCAACTTTAGCTTACGTATTGAGAACTGGTTTGTACTTGAAGCTAGAACAAGAATGGAAATCAACCAGTTGCAGGCCTTCATTTCGAAAATTAAACTGAAACTGAGAAAATATTGATCAAATTCTTATTTTAAACTTATGCCTTGGAACAAATTTGCTATAATTGCATATTTTACATGCTCTAGACTACCAAAATTGAGAAATATTCGGTAAAAATAGATTTAATAGTTACACAAATATTGACTTTTACGTACAACTAGTGCAATAAATCATATAAAGAAAATTTAAAATAATACTTAACTTTTCAAATGCAAATTAAAGGCAAAATGTAAAAATCAACGCCACGTTTTCAAATAAATTACATAGCAAATATTCTAATAATCACATGCACATCGTATGGACTTTGGAAAATATTCCAAACTTAATACATTTCATTCTGTTGAAATAATCCTGATTACATTTCTAAGTGTTTAATAAATTTTGGTGGCGCTGAAACATTCTCAGTTGCTGAAAAACTAAGCAGTTATCATTCCCTGTAAAGAAATGGATTCAGAATGTGACAAACCTGAAACTCTAACAGAATTTGTTTCTGAAATCAGTTTAATTCAGCAATTGGAATATATTTGGACAATGGAAAACCAATGGGGACAAGTGGAAGGCTAAAATATTATATTACTTTTTATAGGTCATATATTTTATTATATTATTTTTACATTAGATTTATTATATTTTATTAGACAGCGTGGAAAACCCAGTTTACTGATATCCTCAGAGTGGGGGTTATGTCGGACTCGGTCAGAGACAGACCGACTATAAACCAAGCGCAAGCATTCAACCCTAGGGTTATGTAGGCTTTCGGGGAAAAGATTCATGGGACTTGCGAAACGTGGCCACTTGGGCTGATGCGGAAGTGGTGAGTGGGTGGTGGTTCAGGGAGGTGATACCAGTGATTCGCCAGTGACGAAGCGGTCTTCATGTCATTATTACATCTTCGGTTACTTCATTAACCCCGGGGTTTTATCTATTCTCAGATTATACAGTTTAACTGCGAAATATATAATATAACATATCACGAATATATATACTTTAAAATACAATGTATCATATCTTATACCACTATAGACTACGGGGCCTTCGATCCCGTTGGACTTCTATAATTCGATAGACACAACTGATCCCATTCGAATCCTATTCGCACTATTCAATTGGAAATAACACGTCGTTTGGAAACGTGTCATATACGCTGTCAACCATATGCACCGCTATAGACTTTATCACTTCTTCGGCAATCGGTTCGACTTCACCTGTAAGCAGATCAATATTGTCTGCAATGAACCCGTTTAGAACCTCATCCATTTTAGGATCATCTTCTAATATCTTGCTGAAATGTATTTTAACACTTGCTATCTCAAAGTCATCGATTTTACAAGTGAAATCCAAGTGTTCCTGGTTAGCTTTCATGTATTTGGCACCTGTCCAAGTGTCATTTACAAATATTCCTTCTGGAATATCATAACAAGTTATTTCATATTATCTGAATTACTTACTAGACACTTACTAAATTCCGCATGAAAATCTCCAGTGGTGTTGAGGGAAAAATTCGCAAACGAACCCACCGCATTATAATCAGCTTCCAGTCTTATAGATGGGATATTCCATGTCACCCGATGGACCATTCCCGTCTCGACCACTTGAACACGACAAAATGGGATTTTTGCTTGCGACATCCCTTTTACCGTGATATTATAGAGGTTCGCCAGCAAATGCAGAGAATGCAATCTCGTCAAATCAACGACAATGTTGACCACCTTAATAGGGTCTAAGGGTGGAATGTGCATTTGAGGTGCGCCATCTTTCAGAATTGGAATCATGGTCTTGAAATTTTCGCACATACATTCGCTAATATTAGGATCATTGCGTTTGCAGATAGTGACCGCAGGATCTAAAAGATGGTTCTTTTAGATCTCCTTCCATTTGCAACAAAATAGAATTCAACTCCAGCTTACGTATTGACGATTGGCTTGTGCTTGATATAGCTATTAGAATAGAGACTACCATCAACTCAAAGCAACCCTTCTTCGTCATTTCGATAATTATTGTTATACTATTACCACCTTTGGCAAATAGAAAGTGAGTAATTGTTGACCACTTCGACATTTTATAAACTTGATTTGCGCGTAAATATACAACAATAATAATTGTAAATAACGTAGTAATGCAAATGTGCTCAAATTATGTTTCTCGGAAATACTGTCGAACCTTGCTGAGGTATCAATATGACTTCTGGCCTATGCTTCTGTTAACCGCTAAATCCTAGCGCAGGCCATGGAAATTGATCCTAATATGGAAGAAACTGAGGGACCCTTAACTCCCTATCCTATTGAGAACCAGGCCTCAATGTGCTGTATACACCCATAACAACCTTACGCATTGTAATTGTCAATAAATTAAGAGATATCGTAGTTTCGATAGCCACGTGCTGACAAGTTTCAAAACGAACGTCAATTCGAACTATTTCTTTGCACTCATGACCACATTACCTATGAATACATTAGTATTGATGGACAACAACAAACTCCTTTTCATATATATGGCAATTTAAATTCAAGTACGTTATCATTTCATTTTCTTTGCAAATACATGATACTCCTGTTCCTTCTCTCTATATGTATCCTATCCCAAGACCTTTGCTCGACAATTAGCACTTACTGACTACAGAAGAGTACGTTAGATTACGGACGGAAACAGGGTACAGAGTTTGAACCATGTTGTAGTGTAATGAACAAACTGATGATTCCTGTCTATAGACATTAAGATGCAGGCTTATTAATTGAATAAGCGGGCGTATGCAAATATATTTGGAGTTACAACCGTTACAAAGACATTATACAAAGGTTCTTGACGTGTTCTTGCGTCTCTCAACAGAACAAAATAACCTCTCCCAGCGCCCGACATGGGCGCGTGCATTTCCGCTCGCAGCCGGAAACAGTCGAGTCAAGCGCGGTAAATACAAACGTGACCAAAGTCAAAAATACAAACAAATAGACAAATGGAAGTATAGCAAAGACATTGAGTATTCGCTCTCATCTAGAAACAAAGGCAAAGAAGTGCGAACGAAGAATTTATTGTATCACGACCACGTGATGGTCTCATCTTGATCGCACCTCGTCATCAGGTAGCAGGGCGGTTGGCTTCCGGGCGCCGGCATCGCACTGGTTTTGTGCTTGGCCCTCTTGTACGTGGTATTGCTGACGTCCACGTCGTTCTCAACCGCCTCGAGCGAGAAGCAGGCATGCGTCGGAATGAGTAGCATCGTGAAGACCATGGCTATGACGGAGACCAGTATATGGAAGGCCAGGAGCAGGACGACGCTGTGGAAGAAGGCGTGCGCGATGATGAACGCGGCAATCAGCATGACGAAGAAGCTGGCTACGCCGTAGGCGCAGTAGCAGCACTTGAGCATGTACGGGAAGGTCTCGCCAATGAGCACGAACGGCATCTGGGCCTGCCCACAGAAGAAGAAGAGAACGAAGAGCGCCGCGCCGACCTGCAGCAGGTACAGCTGGATAGGCACGAAGATCTGCACGAGGATGAGCGCGTGGGCTACAGTGGTGCCAGCGAAGCTGATTACCAGTAGCCACCTACGGCCCCAACCATCCCCGCGCCACGCGAAGACGCCGCAACCGACGCATGCGCATAGGCACGTGACCGACGCGTGGGTGAGGTCGCAAACGGAAACGAGGTCATGCTCGCTGTAGCCGAAGCGATCACGTAGATGAGCGGGTAGGATATGACAGAAGGCGGACATCTGGGAGAGGACCAGCGCTACGCCGCTGAAGGTCGTGAAGAAGGTGAGCAGAAGAGTGGTGGCCAGACGGTCGCACAGCTGCCAGCGGTGGGCGTGAACGCAGATGGCGTGCTCGTAGCTGAACGCATGCCGCTCCATGCTCAGGTACTCCATCTGCTTGTAGAGCAGCGGGCCGCAGCGCAAAAAATGGATGATCTCAGCGGCCATCTCGCGCTCCTGTAGCTGATGTACGTAGTAGGGGCTCTCCGGCAGGTAGACGCAGGCGAGGACGAGGTAGGCGAGCGGCAGCACGGTGAGCGCGAGCGCGGCCATGGGATGTACCCGGAATACCAGGTCGTAGCACACGTAGCCCAGCCACAGGCATAGCACAAAGATGGTGTAGTTGGCGACGCGTCTACAGGCGAGGCATACCTCACCAATGTAGACGCAGGCGGCGGTGAGGTACCCGCCGATGGCGAAGTGGCCCAGGAGCCGCGAGAGCAGATCGCACCAGTGGGCGCCTTGGTAGAGCGGCATCAGGATGTAGGCGGGTATAATGGGCAGCATGTGGACGACGAGTGCGCGACGACGCCCAAAGAAGAAGGTCGTACTGACGGCGGACGCGGCGCCCAGGACCGACGCCACCATCGACAGCAGGTGGAAGCCCAGGTGGGATGCGTAGCCGAGCAGTGTGATGGCTTCCCAGTATATCCCAATACCGCATACCCATGCCCCCAGCATAACTGTGAACAACGGGAATAGGTTCATTAAACACTAATTGTTAGTATGTTGAAACAGCGAAGTACCTCAACCTATTTTAGGGAAAGTGTTAAGGTCCCCGATGACCTCTAGTTGTAGCAAATTGCAAAGATAGAAACCACCAAGAGGTCAGCAGGCACCTAAACTAAAATTGTCTTCAGTACTGGGTCTAAGATAGGGCTTACTAGTAAAAGACACGTCTAGCTATTCACATTAGTTCTTGACATTGGGTTGTACTTGGAGTTCACTAAACATGATCCCATTTGAGATTTAGTGGATATATTTTAGGTTTCTGACCTGATTCTGACCTGCTTGACTACCGAGGTGCTTAAGAATCGAGGAAAACCTTATCAGGTGTAGCTTACTGATGTTAAGGACGACGTGCAAATAGGGCGAGTGCCGTAAGTATCTCGAGTAGTTCGAATCGGATACCGGAAGCGCAGAGACTTGCGCCGTAATCTCATCGCCCAATTGTGTCATGGTTATTGCAATTTTAGAATTCAATTTCGACTTTCAACGAGAATATTCAAATCGATGATTTCACTGACATAGTCAGTGGCAATAATTGACTTGTCAACTGTGTCCCCATTTCGATCAAATTTTTGTTTCTTGTTCTATGAATAAGAATTATGCATGGACATATCCAAGTTGACTCAAAATGTATTGGAAGCAGAAGCCAATAAATTGGCAAGAGTCCATAGTATGCTTAGAAATTTCTTAACAAACCTAGAAACAACCGATATCCCTGAACTGCTATGGTGACTGGCCACAAAAACTCGATTTTGGTTTACCAGAAGAAGTAATATACATAGTATATAGAATGTAGACGCTACAAGAACAAGCGGAAAGCAAGTCCTGGTTACAAAAACAGTATGAGAAGAATAGGAAAAACCCTATTTCCATGCTTGATATGATGACAGGGTGTACCCAAGCGTTTAATGGTACACATGTTGAGTAATATTTCATGTAACTTAGCATGTCTTACTTTATATGTAGTGTTATAGAATCATAAAGGAATTAGGGATTAGAGCAGTTAAGGATGATAAGGTATATTACGCTAGAACACCCACAAGACAACCTCATAGAGGTGGAAGTCTCCTGGCATCTTTTGATGTCTTTATTTGTAACTTAACTTACTTGGTACATGTAAAACCTAAGATTTCTATAGTTTTTCCTCCTTCATAATTCACCAGGTTATAGGTGCTATAGCAAATACCACACAAGATACCCCAAATAATATTGAATGATGAAATGGCAAAGGCGAAAGATATAGATACCATATACCAATAACCTATTCCAGTCTAATCTAATACAACGTAACCATGTAGAATCATTCAAGTGGGAACAACACGTTGTATGGAAACGTGTCGAAAATGGCGTCCACCATCTGCACGGCTATAGACTTCACTACGTTTACACCAATTGGTTTCACTTCCCCAGTGAAAATATCGATATTGTCTTCAATTAGAGTATTCAAAGTCTCATCCATTTCTGGATTATCTTTAAATATGTTACTGAAATGAACTTTGCTACTTTCTAACTCGAAATTTTCAATGTAACATTTGCAATCCAAGTATTCCTCGTCGTCCTTTATGTACTTCACACCCGTCCAAGTTGCATTTACAGATATTCCTCCTGGAAGGTAAGAAACTGGTTGCTTCATGTTACTTTGACCCTTCTTCTAAAATCTTACTGAATTCCGCATGGAAACCTCCTGTGGAATTTATATTAAAATTTGCAAACGAGCCCAGGGCATCGTAATTCGCACCTATCGTAAGAAGAGGGAAATCCAGTTGCATATGTTGCACTATTCCCATTTCCCCTATCGCAATAGAGCAATATGGAACTGTGGCCTGTGATAGTCCATATTCAGTAATATTGAATAGATTTGCAACCAAATGAACAGACTGCAATTGCGTTAAACCTATGACAACGTTAAGCACCCGAATCGGATCTAAGGGCGGAATATGCATTTTCAGAGCGCCATCCTTCAGGATTGGAATCATTGTTCTCACATTTGTGCAAAAGCAATCGATGAGATTAGGGTCATTACGTTTGCATATATTAACAGATGGATCTAAAAGATTTAAAATAAATGTCTACATTTGAAAAAAAAGAGAGTTCAACTACAGCTTACGTAGTGATGCCTGATTTGTAGAAGAAATAAGTAGCAGAATGGAAACTAGCATAAACTCCAGCCAGTGGCAGTTTTTCATATCTGAAATGATTTTGAAGAAAACACTATATTTCTTATTCTTCAAGTGACAAGTTTTCATTTAAGTCTCACATATATATATATACAAGTTAAGCAATTGATGAGATGTTGTCTTAACTCCAAGGATTTTTAATTGTTTATTTCCTGTTTTATTTCAGGTTGC
>JAOEHK010017168.1:0-10222 GCA_025447835.1 Labidoglobus nevermanni | reverse complement strand
GAAGAAATTCTACATAAAACGGTGGAATTGGATGGTAAAGAAGACGAAGAAATTTCAATTATTTATCCGAATCAAGCCCTCGAAAATTTGAATTGTGTCCGTAATTTCTTAATACAATCAAACATTAATGAAAATGTGTTTGATGCATTCCACACTATCGAATCAGCCATAGATACTGCACCGGTATACTAATATTATGGTCCAGACTAAAATAGACGAATACTTTCAAAAAATGATCTTTTTTCATCATGGCGACCACGATTTAGCGAATAACCCCGGTATAACGAATTTTTCACGTCGGTCCCTTGAAATTCGTGATATCGGGGTTTTACTGTACTTGGATTCCTGAGCAAATACGGGATTGAGTGAAGGATGAATGTATGTGTTTAAATCACGTGCATGCAATTACAGGACATTTCGCAGTTTCGAGTAATTGGCGTAATAATCGAGGATGTTGTGCAATGCATTGACATGCATTTGCGATTTCATTGATTGCTCGCAGTTCCGTTGCAACGCATTTCCGAGTTTTTCTGCCTGCTCTTCCATTTTCAACATTGCTGCGATTTACGATCGGCAATTAATGTTAATGCTGCCGCAATTTGAATGAACTTAGGCGAATAAATGATTTAATTTCAATTCGATTCGATTCCGAATTAACCGAATTTCATTCGTTTCAAATACTTTGCTCAATTAAATGCGGCTATTTATTAAGTTTGGTAGAGCATGACATTAAACTTAGCCAACCGCAGTAATCGCCTTTAAATCTACGTAAAATATGCCTGAATTAATTCAAATCATCGTTTAATATCATGGGCTATTTTCAAGCAAGGAGAGCGAGAGAAAGGGAGAAGTCCCGCATGCATCCCTTGAAACTCAAAAGAGGATGCAAGAAAGGGTACGGGTTTTGAAGATGGCCATCAGATGGCGTGGAGCTTTACAATAAATACTAGTGGAGAACCCAGCTCTTTCCCCCTCCGCCAAAAGTGAACTCCAGGGAAATCCTATGGAAAAAATCCGTGAAATAAGTCCACTTCCACCGCCGCCTTACTTGGGGCATTAAGGTGCTCCAAACAAATTGAGCATGGAATTAAATGGTTGTGTTCTTAAATCGGAGCAGTGACTCATTTTGATTTGAGCTTATATCTGCAAAATGACGTTGAAGTTGAAAGCTTAAATTTGAACTTTAAATGCAGTTGTTGAGATTTAAACCTGATGTTAATGTCATTTACTGCCCCTAGTATCAGATGTAGGCAATATCGATAAAAGTTGGAAATATCTTCACAAAAAGTTTCATTCTTGAATTTCCATCGTCTTTTTACTTGTGGCCTTCACCCTTCGTTCAACTTACAGCTGCTAATCGCCAATGGTATCCAGTCGTCCATGACACAGTATCACGGTTATTGAAATTAGCGTTCTGTGTGCGGAATTTGAAGTTTCATTTCGACTTGCGAAGTCTTTTAAAATGATGGCTAATTAGGAACTTTTAACAAAACTTGTTAGTTGAATTCGTCATATTCAGTGGAGAGTAAATTTTCTCTATGATAATAATGATCATTCGTTTCATCTAAACTTCGACAAGATGTTTATGCTGACTAGCCATTAAATAAACTAAAGCACAAATTAATCATTTCAGGAGTATGAGAGAGGATCATTCTGTTGGGTCACTTCTTCGATGAAAACAGTTCATAGAGAATTATACAAGTTTGCAAATCAGGCATTTACGTACAGATAAATAGCAAAAACAAATGAAAACTAAAATCGCTCTAACATTGACAATAATGAATGGCGATTTGCCAATTAGGGCAGATGGAAAGCGCAATTAACAACGAAACACACACACGCGCGAATGCAAAATGAAACGAAGAGCAAAGCAGGGGATTTGCTGCAAATTACAATTGTTTCTATCATTGTCGCCCAATTGGCACGCAGCATCCACAATTTTAATTCTGATTTTAATTCTTATTGAAAGAAATTCCGGCAACTTGCGAGTGATTTTTCTGCATTTAATATACGAGGCATTATTCGAATTTGACTCGTAATTTCGCATCGATTGCACTTGATTTGCCGCACATGCATCTGGCACATGTCGCGAAAAATGCGCTCGCAGACCAGGTGGGCAGCGTCGCG
Source organism: Labidoglobus nevermanni (assembly GCA_025447835.1). Lineage (NCBI taxonomy): Eukaryota > Metazoa > Arthropoda > Insecta > Coleoptera > Staphylinidae > Labidoglobus > Labidoglobus nevermanni. Next base: position 8,095 of record JAOEHK010017168.1, on the reverse strand, counting down.
ACGCTCACTGCCAAAACAACGCGTGCGAACGCGCTGCCAGCCGTTCAGCTACTGATAGCGCGCGATTGCCAATGAGGCCATGTGACGTGGGTCCCTAATACCAGCCACTGTCCCAGACGCCTCCACCACCACCATCTTCAGTTCCTTCAACATGCTTACGGTACGCAATTTCTCTCCTGTTTTCGCAACCACCAGGTTTAGAAAGAACATTACAGAAGCACACCGCTCGGTAGCTGATGGGACATGGATGGCCCAAGAGTCTAGTGACTTGGGATCAATCCCCAGCAAAACGTTACTGTTGACTACCAAGATGTGGTTGCAGTACGCTCCTCAGCGATTCGATTCTCCATCCAACCTTTCAGATAGGAAAAATCAAATGTGCCATTAAAAGAGCTAACAAGGAGCTGATAAGAGCCGTACAAAATGTACAAAAAACTCTCCACTATCGGACCATCCGCGGTTTAAAACGGTCGCTTAGATTTTCATGAAATTTTCGGATCGTACCAGAGCCTTACCACAACCTTACCACGAATTTTCAGAGCCGTACCATACGCCTAAAAGAAACGTATGTGGCTCGCGAACCGCGGCTTCGCGAACCTTGCTAAAACCCAATCCTATCTTTCCTTCCAAGAAACTAAGCACTGCGTGTGCAGACAAACCACAATCTGCCTCGGTAGCTTAGGTCAAGATGCACAGGATCGCAAACAGAGTATCATGGGATCAATTCAATTACAGTATTACCATTTCAATTCTTAAAAATTTATCTCTAACCTCATAGGTTACCAAGGCGATAGGTTGAAGAGTTGATGATGTTTAGAAAAATATAAATCTCATATCCTGTACATTCAATAGATGCTTAATTTCTAAAGTACCTGTGCCCAGTCTGTGGCACGCGTATACCTAAGGGTAAACAATGCGTTGATAAAGGGTGTAGTAAAATAGACCCGTGTTACGTCCTTAGCATTTGTGATTCAAAGGGGTACAAATGCGGAATAAGTTGTCGAAGGGTAGCCTGATAAGTGGCGAAATTACTGGCTAAACGAACGAAATATGATGAAAATATAGATTATCCTGATTAGAGAACCGCTCAACAAGCTTTTAACAAGCGTACACGCTTGATAGGAGACGTTGCCGTTGTTGTGAAGCTTACGGGGTATGTTGTTAGCTAGACGGATCGAATCAATCCACGAATCAATTTATTATCGGCCATAATGGCCTTGGGGGTTTGGTAATTGCATTCGGGGCATTTGTGCAAAGTTTGTGGTTGCTACCGGATGGAACTGGCATTCAACCTGAATTGAGACGCTCATCTACAGTCCCAACAAATTGTTCTAATGAGGAAATAATTTAAGCATTTACCCGAAACCACTAGATTTTCTCTCAACTTTTCTTCTTTATTTGCAGCATTATTTATTGCAATTCCATTCGAAATTTACTAGTTTTCTATAATCTATTGTAATGTCCGAAGCACCTATCTACATCTTGAGTTCTTTGCATACCATCATTAATTAAGAGATTTATTAGAAAGCGATTTTTCAATTTCATGACGATTTTCTTCCTTTCCTGGCCTTTTCTAGCAACTATTAATCACTGCAATCATTCTTTATTTTCCGTACATATTTCAACTGCTTGACGTTTTGGCACAATTATTCGATGTACATGTTCATATACAGGGCCGGTGCAACCTTATGCGGGGTCAGGTTCAAATCGCCAAAATCGGCAAACTGCTTGTTTAAGGACCGTCAATTACTAAAATTCTGGAGTTAGAACTGCCATGGGGCCTCTCCAAATGGGCCGCGGGGTCGGATGTCACTGCACGAGCTGAACCCGCATTACGCCGGCCCTGTTCACATACCTCAAATTTGCAAACAAATTGCACGTAGCCGCAACAGCAGCATGCAACCCTAAAGCATGTCAAGGAACGACGCAATTAACAGGCTTGAAGGAACATCGTCTTTCCGCTCGTTCCTTTCGCAATTACACCCGCTCCTCATTCGCATTCACAGCGATTCGAAACTTTTCGCTTTCGTCCTGCTTCCACATCCCGGCTTGATAATACAGTACACAGGACATGCTGATTCATGTGAATTTATTCATTTTTCGCTATTAGACACGCAATTCTACATTCCATCATATTCCTCCTTGCATTTGCAATCATGTAATATGTATGTACATCGAAGCAGAGTCATATAATTGAGAAAAATTATGCGCCATATAAGAAAATTGCCAGCAAGCAAAAGAAGTTTTAGATCGTCGGACGTGCTGCCACATCGTGATGAGTTTTGATTTACATTTTAATGTTCTGCCATTTATCATCGCCATTAGTCGCACCAGTTACTTTAACTACCCTTTTGCTCAAGATTGCACTGATAATTTGTTGTGCCATTAAAATTATTTAGTAAAGCAGCAACAGTAAAAAATCGTGGAACTCTCCAGGATAACCTAGTCATGTTGCAAAATCTAAACAAATGGGCTAAAGTTCCAGGCAGAGGTAATGGTGCGCCCAATGGCTGGCTATCAACAAGGACGTTTGATGTCAGAATACAGAGGACGATTCCGCACGATTCTGATTGGCAGTGGTAGAAATAAAGCAAACGTTGAATAGTGGGATATGGAAAATCTTTGATTTATTCGACTTTAAAAGAAAATAGACAACTAAGAACATGCATTTCTAAAGTACAAGAATCACGGCAAACATAATTTATAGTGAACGTAAGAAATCCCAGGGAATATTTTTCTTATGCAGCGCATATTGATATTTCGGATTTGAGTAAGGGCAGCATTTCAAATGGCTGTGGTTGTTGGCGGCGACATTTGCTAAAGACTCAGAAGCCCCGTCCATTCATCAGGTTTAAAGCGTACTAACTCTACATATTGTAGATTTCGTGAATGTTTTCGTTGATTTTCTTGGGCAGGACAAGAGCGCGATTTGTTTTGGGTCTTTCCAACATCTGCCAGACATCTTAGCTAGATACCTTTATTTGAAATTCTAATTTGCTAACTGTACTGGTTTTGGAGGGAATGTGAAGGAATGATAAGCTCTTGGACGTTCACTCCAGGAAAATATTCGGAAATATGCGCCGCATTTTGATAAATGACATGGCAGCTCAAATAAATTCGTCGATTCGCGATGATGACGCGTCATCGAGGTGACATGTTGTTGGAAAGGGCGCTTGGCGATAGCGACGTCTGCCATCGCTAACATGATTGTTACGCCACGGCGACCTGCCGGAGTTTGATCTGTAAAGGGTGCTCTGTCATCCATTGGGATGGAATGTCACTAATTAATGTCATTAGATTAACATCCGCCACAATATGGCGGCATGTGCACCGTATATGCATTGGACATGCTCGCTGCTTGTTGGACACTGGTTCATTTTGCGTTTCAAGCTTCTCTTCGTACCGAAAGCTGCTTTCGGAAAACAGTTTACATCTTAATGCCATCCATATTGCTTTGTAACCAACCCGCATGCACAAGGACGGGGAATACCCTAGGTTTGTTCAGCAAATATAATAAGCATCCATGGGACATCAGAAATGCCACTTCCATCAACTACATCAGAAACTTGTCTGTACTTGTCACTTTGTGCAAAATGAATCGCAAGATTAGGTTGTTCGTTTCTGGGCCAAGGCACAATTGATAAGCGGGGAATACCCGCAGTTGGATTGGATCATTTTATGTGCGGCCAGCAAGGTCAGGATGCATTTCCAATGTGTTCATTTGGGTTAGCCGTCCCTGGCCTAGCACCTTCTCTCAAGTAGTGGAATGGATGGTACAATCCTCACTATGGGGCGTGACATTTAAAAGGCTTAGAGCAGAGGTCGCCAAAGTGGGGTATTTGCCAAAGGCAGGGGTCGATCTGAGCCAGGGGGGTCTAAGCAGCCACAGTTCATATCCTTTGAAGTATTAAATGGGTCAAGTACTCATAGTAATGAGAATAATTGCAATGGAAAACCTATCTTACTGATTCTCTTGTCCGGCTCGAGGATTTCAGCACTCCGATCCAAAAACAGTTATTGACGCCCATCAAAGCAGCATTACAGAATATTTGATAAAATCTGTTAATTATGATGCAACGTATAAACACGGGGAATACCAGAGGTACGCCACCAGACGACGGGTATGATATTCCCCGTGCTTGATCGCTGCGTCTATCGCAATAACTTAGTATGCTTCCAACTTATGGCGCCCCTACTCAGAAGCACCCCGATGCAACGCATCGATTGCTTCCACCTGGAGCCGGTCCTGCCCCTACCATCTTTGATTTTTGATCAATAGTGTAATTCGAAGCAGATTAGGCAACCCTAGTATATTCTACATTATCACTTTGAATATAATTGAAGCAAATAGAAATAATTTTGGGTTGAAAAGAAATTGTCGAAGCTCCAAATGTATTTAATGTATCTTAATCTTTACTGCCAACCGGTTTCGGCCCAAACATGGCCATCCTCAGGGCAAAAAATGTAAAACGATGTTAAATTACAATATATTGTACATCATGTTAAGTTCAATAAATTTTGAATGCCATTCCACCCAACAAGTGAAAGGCAATTGCCTCCAAAAACATCGCACAAAGATCACATTTAAATAGAGATATTCCGCCACTTCCTACAATGTGGAACACACCTCCACTATTTCAAACGCGATCTGCCCTCTTTCCAGTGGCCCCTCGGAGGTATTCTTAGTGTTTTTATGTGTTTTCCTCCCGGCATTGAAATTAACTCTTCCTGTATGTCACAACGCTAATTCCTCTCGCTTTTTCGCTCATTACAGTTCACCGGATCAGTGTCCGCACATCGTCTCCCTGCTCGCGGAGAGCTACAATCCGCATGTTCGCTACGGGGCGGCCATGGCTCTGGGGATCGCATGCGCTGGCACAGGGATGCGGGATGCGATCGCGCTGCTCGTGCCGATAATTCGCGCCGACCGCGTGAATTTCGTGCGTCAGGGTGCGCTCATTGCCTCAGCGATGATCTGCGTCCAGCACACGGAGTACACATGCCCCTCGGTAACCCTGCTGCGGCAGCAGTACAGTGACATCGTCGCCAACAAGCACGAGGACGTCATGTCTAAGTTCGGCGCCATTCTGGCGCTGGGCATCATTGACGCTGGTGGCCGCAATACCACCATTTGTCTGCAGTCCCGAATGGGCCACGTGAATATCGCGGCCGTGGTCGGGACGCTACTGTTTCTGCAGTACTGGTACTGGTACCCGCTCGCCCACTGCCTATCGCTGGCCTTCACGCCCACGTGCGTTATAGCACTAAACGCCGACTTCAAGATGCCCAAAATCGCGTTCAAGTCCAACGCCAAACCGAGCCACTTTGGCTACACGCCGTCCATGCGGGAGCGCAAACGGGAAGAGACCACAAAGAGCTCCTCCACGCTGCTGAGCGTCGTGGCGCGTCGAAATCGACGCGATAAGGGCAAACATTTGAAAGTGATTGTGGTAATACTGATTTGTTGTGAGCCCATTCAGCGAGGTGTGCTCTATTGCGCCGTTTTCAGGAGGAAGCAAAGACTCCACAAATTACCGCGTCACCAACGAAGTCGGATGATCGTGAAAGTGAGGTGGAGCCGGACTTCGAAATTCTGCATAATCCGGCACGTGTTCTGGATTCCCAACTTCACGTTTTTTCGCTGGTTACTAACGGTCATCACAAGCCCATCAAGGACGTCAGTTCTGGGGGAATCATCATGCTGAAAACCGCCGATGGTTGCGAGGAGGAAATTGTAGAATTCGTCCCAGGTAAGCGAATGTTCATGGTTCACTCTATGCGGGGCCAATTTACCTACAAACCCACGCCAATTCAGTGAATTCAAGTCTCGAGCCCTCGGGAATTGGCGATTTTTTTTCTTCTTCGGCGAAAAGCTACTGCAGGCACATTGAAACATGCGCGAAACCGCGAAACTCGTACCATTTAAGCAATTGCACTAGATGGATTTAAATATGAAAAGGCATTAAATGGCAAAGATAAATTTCCGCGAAAACGGAATACTTTAATAATATACACGGTTTGGAGCGTACTAATGTTGAAGTATGTTATCTATTGCATTTTTCGAATAATCAACGCTTCGTAATACGAACGAATTGCAATAATATGTTGACTGCCTCATAATTATTAATTTTTCTGCCTTCTAACTCTGCTTTGTAAACATTCTCACTGGCTTGTGTAGAATACTCCTTGTCATGCTCATTTTCAGTTTATTTATCATCATCTATTGCAGGCCACCCCCGGACTTTGGAATTCTCCGAGTTTGTCCGTAGGAATGGGAAACTTTTAGCTATTTCGGAATATATTTAATGATACCCATAAGTGTCAAAGTGGCAATCAAAATATAAAACACTGATTAGCATGACTTTGGAGTCCTTGTAAAGTTTTACGATACTAATCGTAAAATTTCAAGCCAAACGGGTTCGTGGGTTAGAAATCTTTCGTTGTCAATTAGACATTAATGATCACCCATCAGCGGGTGACTGTCGTGCATTTGTGCATTTGCCCTCAACCTCTTTATTTAAATAAAGCATTAATTAGGCAAACTACAGCACCACTACCACCACCATGGCTATAGCCAGTTATATGGGAGCATTATCCGACAGGCCTGTGAATTTAATTATAGGATTTTATTGACAAAGCTAAGCTTATTAGGATAATTAATTGATATCTATTAAATTATGCTGACCAGGAGATGACAGACTTATGGGATTACTTGCGAAACCTACGATAGTATACCTTCGATAGCCAAGATGCCGTAAGATCGTGAACTGCGCCAAAGACGATCTAAATAGTTCAGACCTAAGATGATAGTATTAGGGAATTTTACCTTCATTATAGGATTACTTGGCCCCTCGGGCGTTGATGCTATTGTTGATCAAAAATTCGAAGCATTAAAGTTGCATAATAGTTATATAATTTATATATTGCAATTTTCAGGTGCCCCCATTTTAACCAATCTATTTACATTACATTATACAAAAGCTTAATTCGGAAATATGTGTATACACCTATTGCCCTTTTTACACGATGGATACGATAAGACATTAGCTATATGGTAAAATATTACAGCAGGGGTGTCAAACTCAAAAGGTAACTTGGGCCGCATAAACAATGCTTAACTTTAGGTGGGCCGCAGAAAATTCATGTGCATACAAAAGAAATATTATATTGGCTAATACAGGCACGGCCAACCCAAGGCCCGCGGGCCGCATACGGCCCGAGTTGAACATTTGTGCGGCCCGCGCAAGGAACTAGGGCGGGGAATACCCGAGGTTCGTGCTGCAGATACAATAAGCATCCATGGGATATCAGAAAATTTCCCGTACTTGTCCCGATTCATCTCGAGGAAAACGTGGTCACTTTGTGCAAAATGATTCGCAAGACTAGGTTGGTCGTTTTTGGGCCAAGGCACAATGGACAAGTGGGGAATACCCGAAGTCCGTTCGCGGATGTGCGGCCCGCAGTTAGATTGGTTCATGTTATGTGCGGCCCGCGGGGTCAGGATGTATTTCCAAAGTGGCCCGCCAGTTCATTTGGGTTGGCCGTCCCTGGTTTAGTGGGTCGGTCAAGGACAGCATGCCGTCTGCTCCCCGTGCAAACGACCAACCCTACACAGCGGTGTCCGTCAGCGGATTATTACTATCACTATTGTATTTTCAAAAAGCAAACGAATTTGCCGAAGTCGAGTTTAAAAGGCTTTATAGTTGCTCTTGCAACGCGTTTCAACAACACAGTGTCTTCATCAGGCAGATGACAACTAGGATTTACAGGTGACGATTTGGACTCATTGATCTTAATCCTCCATTTGCTTAACCAAGCTTAGAGTTGACTCAGGTGGTTTTGGAGGCGGTCCGAAGCCACCACAGGATCTTAATGTACGGCTAAAATTGAAGTATCATCAGCAAAAGTCCCAACTATAGTGTGGTCATTTGCTGGAAGGTCCGCAGTGAAAAGCAAATATAGAAATGGCCCCTGAACACTCCCCTAGGGGACACCAGCGCCAACTGGGCGCTGGTTGCCATCTGCCTGATGAAGACACTGTGTTGTCGAAACGCGTTGCAAGAGCAACTACAAAGCCTTTTAAACTCGACTTCGG
>JAOEHK010017157.1:0-10224 GCA_025447835.1 Labidoglobus nevermanni | reverse complement strand
TAATTATAATGTGAACAAATTCGTTCTGACTTTCAGTTTTGCACATTTCTGAATCAACAATTTTCTGTAAATGATCAGTGCGACTACAATGGAAGCGTTATATGATTTTGCATGTTATTTTGCGTTGCAAAACACTGCTAGCTGAATGCCATTGGCGTGTTTTATTATTTTACTAACGGTATTCACGCTTTTAGGTTAGAAAAATAATTGAAAGTTGTCGTTTTGTTATTTCCCGAAAATCTATCAAATCTCTAGGGATTTGATTGATTTGCTAATTCTGCCATTTCGCTGCGACATATATTCTTTGAACTCTATCAAAGAACATCTCTTAATTAAAACGAAAGAAAACTGAAAACACCAGACATCATATCCAACAAGAGCAAAGACCTTAACTGCGGCAAAGGCATTAATGGGCACCACTGGTTCGGCAGAATAGACGGAAGGGGCAATAGCATAGTCTTTATATATATAGATTGATGATATTTGGGAATTTGAGGCAAACTCAGTAATATTTGGCATCAATCAATGATTGCAGATATTAAAAGCAACCGGCAATGACGCCGATTATTTGCCGATTATGTTTTCTATTATGCTTTTAATGTTGCAAACGCTTTATTTGTTGATGCAAACTACTTGTAGTGCAATTGCGTAAGCAATAATGAAACGGTTATGAATACGTATGAATTCGCGCGTCATGGTCGAGATCGGCGAGTGCAAAATATCATGTGATAAGGGAATCAATGGAAGCGTCATAATGCACGATCACATCTGCCACTCATTAGATTCCTTATCATTAGAGAGAGGATTTTAGGCAAATTCCTTTTTGTTTTGATGCAAGGCAAATTAGAAATAATTCAAAATCTATATGTTTCTCGACAAATCAAAGCGATCTGGCTAGGTTTTAGTGAATAATTAGAAACTAAATGAAGTTGTCATAGACCCAAATTATACACACACACACATTTTGCCTAATTGCCTATTTTGACGTTTAACGGCCTAAATCGTTGGTTATCGCCTATTTTGTCCTAAAGCAGAATTTATTAGGACTTAACGTTTAATCCATATACACCTATCCCCCGATTTACAATCGGTTTTATATAAAACCGTGTAAACATAAATCGCAAAATTTTCTATGTAAATCCAAGCAAATCGAAAATCGATAAAATCGCTTCCTCGTACAGAATCTCTCGCAGTTATTAATAATAGCGAAGCAACTCATAAGAATGAAGAAGTTGCAAAAATAATGTTGTCAAAGTTTATCCAAGTGTTTCCGAAAAAGTCAAGTGTTTACCGAGCTGCTCAACTTTTGTTTTCCAATCCAAGGACAAATTTTACTAAAGGCAATTTAAAAAACATTTTGTGTGGTAGGCAAACGCGAAATTTAAGGACATGTTAAACGGCAATTAATTAATCAATTAGCTAGCTTCCTTGGAACTCAGCCAGCTGAGATTTCCCTAAAGAATGACAGGAGGTCCCTTGGAGGTACCTTTTTACATTACATTACATTAATCACAATTACAATAAATATCGTTTTCTTATTCGTGTTTTTTAAATAAACTTATATATGTATTCACCGGCTTTTTAAGTATTTGCCTAAACTTGCCTAAATCAAAGTTTTGCGTCCTAAATAGATGGTCTAAAATAGGGCCTTTTTGGCTGTTATTTACGTCCTAAATTCCTCTCTCTACTTATCATAGATGGCTAGAGCTCAGCTTGATTCCCTCATGTATCGTATCAACACTCTTAGGTATCCAACAGTTCGCAATTGTGGTGAATTCGATAAACAATAAGCAAACGTAATTCTAACACCGATGACGATCAAACACAATGAAATATATATTGTTGTAATATGTATTGTAGTTGTAATCATTCTGATAACAACGACCATGACTATTCTTACATTTGAGCGCATTCAAGTTTAACGCGACATTTCATTTTTTCGTATCGCAGTGTTGAGTAGTGATTACAAACAATAGTCATTACTCGATTCGAATAATTATTATTACCTGTGTTTCTCTAGCGTGCGCCTATTTGCTCATCAGGTTACTTGATTGGACATAGAAAATGTTGATATTTTCGCTATATCTTTCGAACCATGTGGTTTTTACCATTTTCCTTCCCGTTGACTTCGTCCCAGGGGTACACGGAACATGCCCTATGTTTAGTTTCGATCGAATTATTTGTATTTTAGGCGTAATTCAAGAACACACACACATTTTTATACATTGTATATAGATTCTGTTTGAATAATTCACAATTTCAAAATAAAAAAGGCACGATTTATTTGCTTCCTTGATTTGAATAGCATTTGAAATGCAGGAGCATGCTGAACGTGACCTTTGAAAGGTAATTACAGATATAGGCAAACATAATCGGAACAGTCACATGTTACTGGATGTAAAGTCCAAATATTGCCAATATTCGAAGGTATCATAAATCAACGTGTGACCAAAGGTTGATGTGCTCGAATTAGTCATTTCCCGTAGAATCACAAATGCAATGTTTTGATAAGCGTTAATTTGCACAATGCTAACGAGCGGTAAAGTTTGCAACTGGGTTTTCCATAATTTTTCAATCATTTGCACTTGAATATAATAATAATAAATGACGTACGCCCCTTTTAGAGCATTGCCCCTTTCTTATAAAGAGTTCTAGATTCTTTTCTCACGATGAATCAGGCCGTTTTTCTTTTTCTTTTTTTCTTTTTTAGATCATTTTTGATCCTTGCTCAGTCTTTCCATCTTATGACTCCGACTTCATTTATATCCCTTACCACTTGCTCTAACCACTTTGATGTGGGCATGCTTTCTCTTATTTTACGGTCCCTCTCTTCCGCTTTCCATCACGCGAAACGAAACGACGCAAAGCGAGGTATTGGTGTAATCAAATTCATAAAAGCAATCTTCAACCATCATAAGCAATTCTTGCCTTACTTTTTTCAAGTTGATTACTTTTTCGGAATTAATGCGTCTTTCTATGATCACCACAACTAAACGTGTGTACACTTTACTAATTTCTTGTGGTTCTCGGCACTGATGTTATTAGTACCTATTTTTAGAAAGGACCTCTTAAAGTCTATTCATTAATACAATTTCTGACACTGAAATCAGCGGGGCATCCACCACTTGCATATATTTATTGGAAATCTCTAAATTAGGCCTGCGATTAACGAAATGTTGAATCGCGATTACAGGAACTGTCAGAAATATTTAGAAATATTTTTTAATAGCGAATGCGCGAAAGAAGAAACGGCGAATAATGCGATTCAACTGTACTTGGTGCTATTCGGAAAACGCTATTTTTCACATGTGGGCAAGGGTTTTTCCACCTTTCTGGCAATTTATGGATTCCGTCATCTTTTACAGTCACGATCGAAACGAGCCAATTTTTAACAGGATCTGAATTGCTCTCAGCTCTGACTCATAAGCAATTAAATGAATTCCAAGCAAAACGTCTTCCACGAAACCTTATTGCAACAGGCGATTTAATGAATACGCAAAAATCCATACATTTTCACTTCTTTTTGTAAATCTAGAACACTGATTCCAAAATTGGTCAATATAGCCACCCAGGGAGTCGAATTCGACTTGCAGAGGGTCCATCACAACGAGAAAAGAAATTTAGAGAAAGGCATTACGATAATTAAGCGAGCCGCATGCAGCTTAGAAATTTAAGGGTGTCACCCGGATAAAGCAGGAAAACAATATAATATCGTATTTTTTTCCTTAAATAGAGTTTCCTCTTAATTAGACTAGACGCATCGAATAAATTTCCAAAATTTGATATTATAGGGTCTATGAAATCACGAAGGAGTCTACAGGGCAAAGAAAGTTTGAGAAACACTGATCTCGAAATAAGAGGTATACAATAATTGGCCAATTTAATCTTTACTGGGTGAAAGTTCTCAAGTTCCAAAATTAGCTACCTCTACTTATTCAACGCAAAATATCTGAATGGATGATGCAATCATTAATTTACGGAATCATGACTTTTGCATTCCACTCCATAACTCAGAAATTATCCTGTCCTCGCCAGATAAACACAATAGAACTTGTCAAGATCTATAATTAAGGTGATCATTATTCGAATTCTTAATTCTCAACGCGCATCAGTAACCCCATTAAGAATATGTTTGCTGTTACTAACTCAAACATTTAAAACCCTCCATTTTATCTGTAACTCTTTCTTTCTCTGTACCAGCTTATTTTGTGTTTTTGCAATAACAAACGACACGAAATGCAATAAAATAGAATACAATAGAACGAATATCGAGCAAGTTTTTATCATCAGTTGCAGATTACGCAACCTCCCAGCAGCGTCTAACAACAATTGCGTTCGCCTTGCGAATTGTTGCGATATACACTTTGTTCAGGGTCAATCGACTCGTCAAAGCACATCATCTAATTGCAATATTTCCACTCTCAAACAAATTGCAAATCACTGTCGACTAGCACAGAGGTCGCTGTCCGAAACTCGAATCTTTGAAAATTGCATACTTCCCGCCGTATTCGAAGACGCAGTGAATCGTCGAACACGTGCTGGTTCTGGCGGTATTCCTTATCATCGGATTGCCGCAATAAAGCAAGCGCAGTGGGTATCGGTGAGCGCGAGCGCTGTTGCTAGGCCGGCGTCACTTTATTAATTGGTATCAATTTCAATTGCTAATGGACGCACTGGACGCCAATGAAATGTCAGCGCTTTTCGCGTTCACATTCGTCCACGTTGAATCACTGCAACGCGACGCCAATCAAGTTAGCATGCAGGGAAGAATGGCAACGTTGCCAGCAATGTCGAAACGCATAGCAATGAAGAGATAGTGACAATTCGCTGCCTTTATCCGAAAACTAGTAGAGGACCCAGCCTTATTTTTTTTATTGTGCTGGGCTAAAGGGAGTGGTACCCCAAGGACTGCGGCCTAAAAGTTTATTATACTATGACCCATGTTCAAAAGCCGAAAGGGCTCTCTTAAATTTCCTCTTCCATAAACTTCTTCCTGCTCCAGAACACATCCTCTACAGATAGACGAGTCCAATATCTCCATATTATACAAATGATAATTGAAGGGATGGTGTCCTGTTAGCAGGCTCGTTACCTTTCACAATTCTCCCTCTGAAACACGATCAGTTTTGCCTGCTTGCACCTAGTCGTTCCCAAATAGTGAGCCCTTTTGAGGGCTTTTGAGAGCTATCGAGTTGATCGATATTTCAATATCAGATGTTTTCAATCGAACCAATTTTTCAGGGTACTTGATTTCTTGATTTTTTCGCTATACTCTGAGAACCATGAGGTTTTCCCAATTTTTCTTCCCGTTATAATTGACCCAGGAGTACTGGAAACATGCCCAATATTTCATTTCGATTAAATTATTCGTATTTTAGGCGTAAATAAGGAACATACGGCATGTAGATGAATCGAAGGTGTGTCTCCTCGTCATTATATCGACAACGAAATTTGAAGATATATATCCGAATATTTTTCAGAGTACTTGATTTGTTGGTTTTTTTGCTATAACTTTCGAACCATGAGATGTTACCAATTTTTCTTCCCGTTATAATTGACCCAGGAGTACAGGGAACATGCCCAATATTTCATTTCGATCGAATTATTCGTATTTTAGGCGTAAATCAAGAACATGCGGCATATAGATAAATCGAAGATGTGTCTCCTCGTCATCATTTCGACAACGAAATTTGAACCTATATATCCGAAAATTATCAGTATACTTGATTTGTTGGTTTTATGGCTATAACTTTCGAACTATGAGATGTTACCAATTTTTCTTCCCGTTATAATTGACCCAGGAGTAATGGGAACATGCCCAATATTACATTTCGATCAAATTCCTCGTATTTTAGGCGTAAATAAGGAACATACGGCATGTAGATGAATCGAAGGTGTGTCTCCTCGTCATCATTTCGACAACGAAATTTGAAGATACATATCCGAATATTTTTCAGGGTACTTGATTTGTTGTTTTTTTGGCTATAACTTTCGAACCATGAGATGTTACCAATTTTTCTTCTCGTTATAATAGACCCAGGAGTACAGGGAACATGCCAAATATTTCATTTCGATCGAATTATTCGTATTTTAGGCGTAAATCAAGAACATACGGCATATAGATAAATCGAAGGTGTGTCTCCTCGTCATCATTTCGACAACGAAATTTGAACCCAGATATAAGAATGCAACAGTCATTGGTTGATGGGATTAAAGTCCACCAGCTCACCTTGCGACAAGTGCAGGCGACCAAGTGACTAAAATGCGGGTCACTGGATGCTGCGCTCAGGTGCACTTCGAGATCATGTCATGGTTTCCATTGGGCTCGGTTTTTCCTCGATCTCAGGTAGCTGTCGAGCGAAGGAATGCGCGAGAACTCGTTCGGGTGGCCGCCGGCGGCGGCGATTGGAGTTCTAGAAACCGATTCGCCAAGACGAAAGGCGCGTCGGAGGCTCGCCGCGCAGACGTCAGCGACGGCGGCGATGACGTCAGCGGCGGATGGCCGATAAAGGCACCTGCGGCGAGCGCACGGCGGCCACTCTGTGAGCCGCAGCTGCGCGCGCCGTGCGAGTGATAAGCCGAGCCCAGTCGCGATATAGCGCCGAGCGACCCGCTGCGCCCATCGCCAGCGCCCAAGATTTAAGTGTGCCCTGCGCGCCCAGCCAGCCAGCATACTCATTTTGCGTTCTCATCTGCAGGCCCGGAGGCGAGGTGGCGAGACGGTTGCGGACGCGCCAGGACGCCGGCGGGCAGACGTCCCTAATACACGAGTTGCGATCGCGGACGCCGCCAGCGCGCGCACTTACGAACAAGTAAGCAAAGTGCCAAGTGCTCACACCTCCCGACCTCGCAAACATTTGCCACAACCGCCACCCGATCCGCCTGCCCACCCTCCACCTAGTCCATCATGAATACTGTGGTGGCCGGGTGCGCGCTTCACGCACTCGTCCAGGTCCTGGTCGCGGCAAGCAGCCCAGCACCACCAGTGCCGACACCGTCACTCTGCGCAAGGTAAGCATACCCTCACTTCTGCTGACTATAGAGGTGCTCAGTGGAATTGTAGACTACCGGGGAGGAGAGCAGGGTTTTAGGGTTGTAGAGTTTACCTAGTGTATGTAAGGTCTATAGGAAAGCAAGTCCATCCCATTGCATTTAGCCCAAGAAGTAGTCTTATATTCTGATGTTGGGAAGGTATGACACAGCCCTTCTTTATCTTCCCCCGTGTAGAATTTATAGGAACTGAACAATTGGGACAGATTCGTCATTCTTACATTCATGTCCGTAAATCCTTCTTTTTCTTGCTCCATAGACAATAATTGATACCCAATTTTGAACAAGTATTTCATAACCTGGATAATCTAAATCCTCTCTAATCAATCTGCTTGGAACAGAACCTTTTGCTTTATCTGGAAATGTAAAGACTATAAGTTATTCTACAGCCTCCTCCTCCGTAGACCGTCAAAAAGTGATTACCCAGGTGAATTTTGTACCATTTCCTGACCTGACTAATCTATCGACTATAGAGTATATGGACATATATATGACCATATATCCATATTGCCTTCTCCGCCCGAGACCATCAATAAGTGGTATCCGATGTCAATTTTGTGCGAATATTTCATGACCTGGTTAGTCGAATTTCTCTCTAACCAATCTGCTTGGGACAGAACCGCTTGCTTTATCTGGAAATGTAAAGACTATAAGTTCTTCTACAATTTCCTCCTCCGTAGACCGCCAAAAAGTGACTCCCCAGGTGAATTTTCTACTATTTCATGACCTGGATAATCTAATACCTCCCCAACTAATCTAATTGCAACAGATCCATCGACCTTGCAGTATCTGGACATGTATACAAGCATAAGTCCTTCTATACCTCCTCCGCCTCCTGAGGCCATTAATAAGTGGTCTTCGATGTCAATTTTGTGCGAATATTTCAGGACTTGGTTAATTTAATTTCTCTCTAACCAATTTGTTTGGATCAGAACCGCTTGCTTAAGACTATAAGTTCTTCTACATCCTCCCTCCGTAGACCATCAAAAAGTGGTACCCTAGGTGAATTTTCTACTATTTCATGACCTGGATAATCTAATACCTCCCCAACTAATCTAACTGCAATTGATTCATTGACCTTGCAGTATCTGGACATGTATACAACTGTAAGTCCTTCTTTACCTCCTCCTCCTTGGACCATCAATAAGTGGTATCCGATATCAATTTTGTACGAATATTTCTTGACCTGGTTAATTTAATTCCTCCCTAACCAATCTGCTTGGAACAGAACCGCTTGCTTTATCTGGAAATGTAAAGACTACAAGTTCTTCTACATTTTCCCTCCATAGACTGTCAATAAGTGGTACCCCAGGTGAATTTTGTATTATTTCATGACCTGGCCAATCTAATACCTCTCGAACTAAACTAACTGGAGCAGAGCTATCAACTTTACAGTATATGGACATATATACGACCATATTTCCATCTTTGCTTTCTCCTTCTTAGACCATCAATAATTGCTACGCCAGGTCAATTTTCAACTAGTATTTCATGACCTTTTTAATCTAAGTCCTCTCTAACCAATCTGACTGGAACAAAACCGCCTGCTCTATCTGGGAATGTAAACACTATAGGTTCTTCTACATCCTCCTTCTCCGTAGACCACCAATAAATGGTACCCCAGGTGAATGTTGAACTATTTCATGACCTGACTAATCTAATACCTCTCTGACTAATCTAACTGCAGCAGATCCATTGACCTTGCATTGTCTGGACCCACGAAAGTCCTCCTCCTGGGACCACTAGGTGGTAGCCCAGATCACCCTTATCGTTGCGAATCTCGCCTAATGCGGCCGCTTGCGTTTGCAGCGACATCTACTGCCATGGCCGGCTGCTACACACTGTGCAGATGAGCAAGATCTTCGAGGACTCGAAGACGTTCGTTGACCTGAAGATGCGCGCGAACGCGAGCTCCACCATGGCGCGCTTCGACGCCTTCATGAGCGCACACGGCGGCGCACCAAGTCGCGACCAGGTGGCACTGTTCGTCAACGAGACGTTCGACCCGGCCGGATGCGAATTCTCCGAGTGGATACCGGCCGACTGGACCCCGGCGCCGCACTTCGTCGCCGGCATCGCCGACCCCGGCTACCGCTCCTTCGCCCTTGTACTGAACGGCATCTGGCGGCAGCTGGGGCGCAAGCTGCGCGCCGACGTCGCCGACCACCTCGACCTCTACAGCGTGCTCTGGGTGCCCAATCCGGTGGTCGTGCCCGGCGGCCGCTTCCGTGAGTTCTACTACTGGGACTCGTACTGGATCATGCAGGGCCTGCTGCACAGCGACATGCACGCCACCGTACGCGGCATGCTGGAGAACTTCGCCTACATCGTCAACGCCTACGGCCACGTGCCGAACGGCGGCCGCATCTACTACTTGGAGCGGTCGCAACCTCCCCTCCTCGTCCCCATGGCCAAGCTGTACGCCGACCACACGGGCGACGTCGACTTCGTGCGCCAGCACCTGCGCACCTTCGACAAGGAGTTCCAGCACTGGGTTGCCAACCGCAGCGTGGTGGTTGAGAAGGACGGCAAGCACTACATCATGTTCCGCTACAGCGACTCCTCGAACGGCCCGCGCCCCGAGTCCTACTCCGAGGACGTGGAGAGCGCGGCCGGCTTCAAGGACGCGGCGGACAAGAACGAGTTCTACAAGGAGATCAAAGCGGCGGCCGAGTCGGGCTGGGACTTCTCCAGTCGCTGGTTCGTCTCCTCGAACGCGACCAATTCAGGTAGGTGCGCATCGTATGGGATACGCGATCCCCTGACCACCCGACTGACCTCATCACTAGAGAGAGGAATTTAGGACGTAAAAAAACAGGCAAAAAGGTCCTATTTTAGACCTTAAAAACTATGTATTTAGGACGCAAAATTTTGATTTAGGCAAGTTTAGGCAAATACTTAAAAAGCCGGTAAATACATATATAAGTTTAAAAAAAACACGAATAAGAAAACGACATTTATTGTAATTGTAATTAATGTAATGTAATGTAAAAAGGTACCTCCAAGGTACCTCCTGTTATTCCTTACGGAAATCTCAGCTAGCTGAGATTCAAGGAAGCTAGCTAATTGATTAATTAATTGTCGTTTAACATGTCCGTAAATTTCGCGTTTGCCTACCACACAAAATGTTTTTTAAATTGTCTTTAGTAAAATTTGTCCTTGGATTGGAAGACA
>JAOEHK010017156.1:0-28815 GCA_025447835.1 Labidoglobus nevermanni | reverse complement strand
CAGTGCGTACGGGGCCCCCCTGAAGCGGGGGCCCTGACGCATTGCTTCCACTCGCTTCCCCGTAGCTACGCCACTGATTTGAATAATGTCATGTATGTCTAATGAAAAACCGCTCGGTGTCCAATTGCTAACTCAATTGCGAAATAGAAAATAAAATAAAAAGCTTTATTTTCGCAAGTTCAATCGCTCTCGTTTATGTGCCTCATTTATTCGGTATAATATATATAGCATCATTATTATCAGAATGCAAAACGTTGAGAGGCGCTTATCCAAGTTCATGCAACATTGAAATTGAACCAATTGCCTAGCAGTCGCGTAATTCAAGTATATTTTAAATAATAGCGCTCTCTGGCAATGGAAGAAAGTTTGAGGTAGGTCGTGATCAATAAACAGCATTGTCTGCTGACGTGTTTGCCAAGCCTCGAGTGCTCCATGACTGAATAATGCAATTTACCATCGTATGCCATTTGCATGCTTCTGCAAGGTGCTTCCATTCATGCACATTCAATTAACTGTCCATTAAGTCAAGAGATAGTCGAACATGTTCGATGTTATGAACTCGCTATTGATCAATCATAGCTTAACATCCAGCTGATGATGGTTTGGAAGCCCTTACTTCCATTACCATTTGTAAAAGTAAACGAAAAAGTATTTTCGAATTCTACATCAATTTCCAATGCAATTGCTTTTCCATTTTGCTAATGAATTTATACGATCAAAGGTCCTCGAAGACTTACAAGTTTTCAAATAAGGGCGAACAAGTAGTAGAAAAAGGAACCTCAGAGAATAACCCTAGAAACCAGAGAAATTGTGAAAGAACACGAAGATAGTAGAAAACCATCGTTGAATTAATAGTAAAAGATAGACGTGTAAGATAGAGAATGCTAGGGAAATCGTAAAATTAGTGAATTAATTGAAGGTGTTTTAGTTGCTAGAACTTGAAACAAAGAAGAGACAAGATAAGGCAAAAGTCAAGCGCACTTTGAACAATAAGCTGTAAACGTAACTTTAATAGAATAACAGAGAATAGTAATTGAGTAAAAATATACTTTGAACAAAGTGATATTGTAGTAGAGAGCTACGATTATATACCACCAGGTTTAACTTTTAGAAAATGAGAAAACCCACTTGGAATTGAGACAAACCATTAAGAATCGTGAAACAAGAAAGGCAAATAATTGATTCTTGGCAGGCCAATAAAATTTATTTGTATTCCATCGTAATAAGAAGTTTTCCTATAAAAGGCAAAAACTAGCAACCTGTTGACATCAGAACCACTGCAAGTTTATTAGAATCTTGACAGTTGACATAACAACGGCACAAGGATTCATTAATTTCCTGTTATCTTCGCCGTACATAACTATAGCCTCGTATTCAATTACTTGCGCTGACACTGTCCTTTTGTGACTCCCTTAGAGCTCTTCGAAAACGCAACACTTCATCACAACCGCAAGGAGAAAGTTAATCGGCGATCAAAGAAAAAGCGATTAAATTAATAGCATTTTTATGAGCATTCTTGGCGTCTATAGCGAAATGAAGGACCCCATGAAATGTTTGAGAAGCACTCAACGAATTCAAGAAGCGAAGCTGAACGGGTCCGTTATTGCCTCACACAAGTGTGTAGTTTATGGACAGTACAAACAATGCGGAATGTGTACCAGGGCGGTTCGTCCTGGCACCGCTGCGATTCGGTGGAAGGAACAAGCTACCATCGTACGTTTAATACTCCTTGCAGCCGTCCTTCGTAGCTATTGCACCGCCATAAATTTCGCATTGATATTGCTTGCGGCCTGAATCTGCTGGCGTGCGGATCTGGGCGGAAATTATACCACCTCCGCCTCCGCCCGCCAACGCCGCTTCCAGGACAACGTCCTGTTTGCTTGTAGTAGTTCTTCTTCTTTGTGTTCCTGGCGCTTCGCTGTGCGTCGATGACATTCATTAAAAGTTATCAGTGCTCATCGAGCCACCTTTGCCTCTACTGACCGATGAGAAACTGAGGATGGCGGTATGAAACTTGGACAGAACCAAACGGGTATTGTTCGGGTATGGTTGATTCTACTTCTTGCCTATCTACAACCATATAATCAATAATACACACCATTTTATTATTTGAAACTACAACGCTCTGCCTGGGATTGAACCTAACACTTTCGGTATCGCGACTCTGTACTATGACCACTCGGCTACCGAGCGGCCAGTCAAAAGAAGGCAAGTACGTATCTCTAGCTGCAGTACGCACAGAATCCTACGCTGCGAAGAGCGTGTAGTGAATATATTATTAATCATTAATTGTCGGTATTCATTTTCATTCTTATCTTATTTTTAGGTCTCTACCGCTCTTATAAATTTCCAATGTTCGTTTAATATTCACAAAGTGGAAGTTTGCGCAGTATAGTTTAGCACCTTTTATTTTCCAACATTCTGAAATCTAGCAGCTAATAATAACAATCTATATAATCTCATAAAAAGTTGGTATATTAAAGACTAATTTTTATTGAAAATAAAACGTTTCTATCATTTATTGACAGGGCACAATATTAAGCTAACTTGAATTATTAATTTTACATTTAATTGTTGCTACAAAGAAATGTAGTGAATCTAGAATTTCTTGTGCGAAATGAATACCCCAATGTAATCGAAATTCGCAGTAGGGTCTCTCACTCCATCAGATCGTAGATGCACAGAATCGAATGAACCACAACGCGATGCTTTTATCTACTCAATTCTGACGTGTCAACGCTTAAAATGATTACTTCGAATCACCAATAACCAGGCGGGATGCTGGAACGTGACACAAATTGTAATTGCATAAATTTAAATCGAATTTGTGGCCGGAATAATAAATAACGTTTATGGAATGGGAGTTAATATCGCATTGATGCTATAGCGAAAATAGGATCGTGAGATAACAGGGCCACAGAATGCAGCAATGCGTCTAATATTGGCAACCTTCACAACACCTCGATGGTCTCATAACGAATTGAGTTAGGAGCAAGGACAATCAAAATTATTGCATCAAAATTGAGACCTTAATAATATATGCTGAGATTTATAAATATGCAGCAGATATATCGTATTAGGGAAGCTATTTATTTCGATATTACGCGTAGATATGAAGTTTAATAAATTTGCATAAATAATGCGGAAGCGAAAAGGGTTCCCACAATGGTAGAAATGAATGCGAATGTTGCGCACTGGTGATCAACCCCGAAAATTGCCATTGTATTCGTTTTGTAGAAAATCCGCAAATGAATGTCCGTAAATATAGGTAAATGTATACACGCATGTCGTTTGTAAATCACTTTGTTCGTGTAAATTACACATTTTGATGGCTTCCGATTGCTGGCCGGGCCGAATTCGCTCCACCACTTGTAATGATAGTTGTGCTACAACAATCCTTTGTCCTGCATAATGCGTAGGCGGGCGAACTATTCACTAAATCACGGCAAATTGTTTCAGTTCCTGTTTCGATTCGCCTTCGGTCCCTATCTTTGGAAATAAATCAATACTCCTTTCAATTCATTCGACGGATTTGCTCTTGCCAGAGCACTGAAATTATTAAATCTGTTCCTTGCTATTACAGAAGGGAGAGAAGCGATTATATACAAGTTGATGGCGCTCATAAAAAATAATTAAAAATCCGGGAAGACGTTTCGACTTTATTATGCAATTTTATAGACGATTAATAAAGTATTTCGTACCTTCGCCGTAAAATTGGCAGCGTTTAGCTTTGTTCGAGCGAAGCTCATCGCACTTATTGATATAGCGTCCAATCGATGCAAAAGTTCGATAACCATTTCGGTTTAATTTGATGACTTCGCGTAAAATAAAGTTTAAACTTTCCGCTCCATGACATCGCTTTATAATGCTGACAGGGAGTTGTCCAGCTCTTCGCTGAAGGCGACACCCGGAATCTACTTCAATAGGTCAAAAATATTCTATGCACTTCTGATATACTTCGAACAATGAAAGTTCAACAATCTAAAATGTTTGTTTTAACTCCGAATATGTCAGAATCTTTGCAGTAATGGAATTCTTTTTATATTTGCTAACTTCAATTAGAATTAGAATTTTATGTAAATGATATTAACTACATTACAAGCAGGTGATATTCGCACGCATTTCGATAAAGATTAGGATAGCAAGTTGGAAATGTTGGCAGGTAACAAAATTGCAGAAATTTGAAAATAAAATTTTATGATGTCGTTTATTATGCATCAAGATTAAATTCTGAATTTCATAATCTATACATAAATCAGCTAAACTATAACTTCTCGTGTTTACGATCAAGAATTTCAGCGGCTAATCTTAGAAACTACTCCGTAAAGAAGTGAAAGAAAACGCGTTTGGTCCGAAAACGAAATGATTGCGGGAAAGCCATTGTACATAATTACCATACTTAAATAATTTATTGGTCTTGTTACGGATGGCAAAATAAATTAGTGTCCATTCATGATATCAAATGTGGCGAAAATATGATTCCTAAATATCTATCTGTCAATCAAGGAATCCTTGAGGTAGCCAGATAAAAAAGGAAAAAGGGAGTCCCTTAGATGTAGGGAACGTGTGTACTTTGCGTGCTATAGCTACATTCTGGAAGGATTTCATTAAGTAATTATATATAATAATTTTCCCCTTATTAGCTCCAGGATGATGCGTACCTCAAGTTACCACTCAGCCAGGCACACGAATGTGTTAATAAGAACTTCCCTTGATGCTAGAGGCCGCAATTAATACGGGCCCGTCGTGAAATGAACTTCCACGTGTTCGCCAGTAATTATTTGCCAGGCACTGGTCACTGGCCGTAATTTCCCCACATTTTCATTTTGTTTTGTGTGTGCCAACGTCTAGTTGGCAGTTGCATGTTGCGGCTAGTAATTCCTGGACCCTTTGGAATTACAGGCTGTACGCGACCTGATTACGACGGATCACGATCGGGTCGGAAAGCCGCAGGAGCCTTTGGCGACTACTCCTGCGACGCTCCATGGACTCTCATTGAATCTGCCGCCCACGCTATGATTTCCCGCCAGGGTGACAACGTAGAGTTTGTCCTATGGACTGGGTGAGTTCTCATTTCATATCCTCACATCAGCAATTAATTGTAACGTTCATTTATCCTTCGTTATTTAACAAAGAAATTGGAATTGCAGCTGTCAACTAGCAACTAGTGGCGGGGTTTTACGATCATTAGCTCATCTGCCCTTTCGCCTGTTCTGCCTGTCCGCCAGTTTGTCATCGTTAGGTACTGTTCGGCAATGGACGGAGACACAGCATTCTAGGCGCATGCGCAGAATCAGACACGCAACTGATCAATACTGTAGTGTTGCTTTTTTCGCTATAACTTTCGAACCATGAGGATTCGCCCATGTTTCTTTACGCCATCGCTGTCCTAAGTGTACAAGGAACATGCTCAATATTTCATTTCGAAAGAATTATTTGTATTTTAGGCGTTAATCAAGAACACACAGACGGTTAGACATACATTCATTTTTATATATATGAATTACTGCTTTCTAGCGTAAATTCATTTTCTTCGATAGTTAATCGTCGTCGTGTTTGCTTGCTGCCCTCATTTTTTAGTTCCCCAGTCCAGGAAGGAGCTAGAAGGAGCTCTAATTTGGAGTGGTGTCAAATATCTTGCGCTCGTCTAGATTTGCTCCGCTGCCTGCAGGCTTGATGCACTTGCATGTATATTAATTGAAGTTTAAATTAGATCGACAGCGTCAGATTGTAGAAGAAGGAAAATATCGCGGCATATTTGAATGCACGTATTTGCTGATCGATTTGCGAATATTTTTGCCGCTTGCAAGTTTCCATTAAGCCCAGCACGTGTTGCGATTTATGCTAGTTGCTACTATTTCGCCATCTTCTACCGAACACTGGCAATCATTCCAAATCCCTCATTGAGAAGCAATATGTGTAGATCTGTATAGATTTGCTTCAGCACTCTTCCGGGCAAGTGGGAAATGCCACAGGAACGGCTTTATATCAATTCGCGCATTCTTCGGACATTGATTGAAAATGTTGTCAGGGGTTGATTACATTCGAGCGCGATCCTGTCGTTCCATTTCTCACATGCGAGACGGACGAATGCAATTTGCGCTACATATTATGAGATTGCGTGATTCGTCTGTGAAGTCGCAAACACGAATCCACGAGGCCCACGACCTTCCTCACCTGGCCCATTTGCATCGCGTGACTGACAATAAAATTACCAATTTCCCCATCGATTCGCCGCCGAATCGGCCACTTTTCATTCCGATAATTGCGTGTTCGGCGATCGCAAACGTTTTGCGAATCGCGCACGCCATACAAATCATCCAAATTGCGATATCCGCAAAATTTGCCTAATTAATATTTCCGAACGATCATCTTGGCGCCAGGGTGTGTGGCGCAAGCGAACGTGGAAGCCCATCCAGCACACATATTGCAAATTTGTAAAAGTGAGGGTTCGTGATCAGGTTCGCAATCTCTTCGCCCTGATCGTGATCGTTATCGCTTATACTTGAAAAATATTCGAAACTCATTTGGTAATCGCTTTATTAGTTATTCATGCCATCTATTGGGAAATGGCTTTTCATTAAGCGCCACCTTCCGCAAAGTGCGTCAACTAACGCAAACTGTCGCTGCTAGCGAGTTAGAGGAGATAAATAATGCAAGAGTACTTGTTCGCTTCGAATGAGTATCTGAAAGTAAATTATAGTTAGAAATTGCATTGTCTGCTAGTTTTGCAAACGCTTTACCACCGGCAAGTATTTGTGGGCGCTCGCAGCGCTCCCTGTGACACGCCTCGCAAATTGCGCACTGCGAACAACTTTGATGATCCATGAGAAAAACTTTGCTCTTGCGATCGAAACTTTCCTATCATTTGTTTTACTCTCATTTGCAAAAACAAACCTATACTTACTCGCTATACCAGCGAGCACTTGTAGTGATATGATTTCAACTTTCTTTGGCCTCCAGAAATGACAAGCGTGTCGAGATAATATGAAAAGTTTTCGTCATCTTTCCTATACACTTAAAGTAACACGTCATCTGTTAACACCTAAAAGTACAAGTTGATAAGAAAACCTTTAGATTTGGTCGAGAAACTAAAGATCCTTTAACTTAAAACCCAGACTCATTAAAAAGCTAATAAGGCCATGTTTGTTTGAAGAAGAATAACTAGTGGAGGAGTCAACATTACCTGGATTTTACTACAATTCGTCACTTGTTTGTTTGCGCTATAACTTTCGAACCATGAGGATTTTTCAGTTTTTCTTTACGTTATTGTTGCCCCAGGAGTACCTAATATTTCTTTTTGTTCGAATAATTTGTATTTTAGGCGTATATAAAGGACACACAGATGGATAGACGTAAATTCATTTATATTTAGAGAGAGAGTTTCAAGAACTGTGTTATTATATTGACAAACGTTCAATTGAACATTTTAATGAAACAGCAAAGTTGATTTACAGCAGAGAGGAAGTGCCATCAAGACGACCATTTGCCCAGCAAATAATATCAAAGTGGGACACAAACTATTAGTTTTAATCAATTCGATTTACAGTTTGGTGTTTGCTGCTGGCAGCCGGATGTCATGCAGCAGCAATATGAGGAAAGCGGGCCGATGAAAGTTCATAAAACTGGCAACGCCGCCGGCATGCGAACATCTCCGGGATGCTGCGTGGCATGCTGACGTCCTATGTGCAAAAATGTATCTGAAAATTGAATATTGCCGGATAGGCCGCCCAAGGGACGTCAAGTAGACGCGATGGCCACGTCCGCATCGTCGTCCTTTTTTTGATTTCATTACCCGACCACCGGTGACCGCACACCGAACGAATAATGATGCGTGCCAAAAAACGCTTAGCGGTGGCATCTAGCGGCTGACATTGATAAATGTCTTCAGCGCCACCTTGCGTCACCGGCAGGCAATAGCCGTCACGTGACTCAGTGTCGCAAAGTTTTAAACGTTATAAAAAGAGGACGGATAATTATTTAATTTGATATCCCATTTGAATTGCTATAGTGCAATAAGTGACTTTAATTTTTGCCGGAATTCCATTTGTTGTAACCCCATCTAATTGCGGATGATAATTGGCTAGTAACACAGCCTTCCGGATCATTGCCTCATGACCATTTGCTGCTCGCCCTTCGCTCCATGTCCGTCGTTCGTGGCGGCCAACATACCAGCGTGCAATTCACCCTAGGATGTGCAAAATTAGTTTCGTTCCAGTTAATTGGTCAGTGGAGCCATTTCAGCCAATAATGCAAATGTTATAGCAATTAAGCAGGCCGTTTGTGGGGAGCAAGCCAACCTTAAATATAACGCTTAAGGGTATGCGTGCTCTAATCAGAAGTGAATAGGTTTCTTCCAGTGCGAGCTGAAAAGTTTAAGGCCTTAAGTTCCAGTGTTCATTTATTCAAATGTCTCATTATCAAGGCTTTAGCAAAAACGAATCCGATGTGTAGTAGACAAAAAATAGGAAGTTTGAAACTGTAAGAAAAAAGATGGCTGATTGCGCATAGAACAAGGCAGTGCTAAAAAGCACGAGCTTTTTATCATCCCCGATCGATGTGCGTTCGGTGGTTCACCCTTATTGCACTGACGTCTTTGTCGACAGGAACCACTGACATACATCCCCGATTTCGGGATGCTGCCGGCAAAATGCGCAAGTGAAGAATGTCAGCGATAAAAGGAAAGAAGGAAAAGGACTTTTCCGGCGTATCAAAATAGTTGGCTGCCCCAGAGGGCATAAGCTCCGCGATTCCATTTTATTTGCACCCTGCGCCTGGTTAAATTTCCCTAAAACTGCGGGAAACTGGGGTGAAGTACTTGGCCAATCAGCACTTGTATTTTTGCTTCAATTAAACTGCATGTAAAGGTCTACTTCCGAGGACAATGTCTCGTTAGGTGCCAATTTCAGGACGCTTCTGCGGACGAATGTAATTGGATTATGGCAGTAGCAGATCTGCGACCACAGAGGCGAAAGTTTTTGCTTTCATTTCGCACGCGATGCACATCCCAGGCGCATAATTAACCACCAGTCACTTTCTGCACAATCGCCGCTGATTTCATTTACCAACTCGATGAAACGAATTTCCCCCTTCGATAACACGTGTTGATAGCATGTGCCCTGCCGAACACCACAGGGATGAAGCCTCAAACAAATTATCAGCCAATGGCTTTGCAACTTCCTAGCAACCACTAATCAGTTGAAAGTACCCGGAAAACATGTTTATTCGCAAGTGGTCGTCTATGTGTCCACATGTAAAGATTTGAGGGTCGACAACGGGTCAAATTGGAAAAACTCTGGGCTATCCTGAATTTGCGCTGAATTTCTTATCTGCTCATCTTCACGTAAACCAGGAAAATCCATTAAAATGGATGATTAATCTGTCTCTCGAATTTTTTACGTGAGGCAAGTGTCTGTGAATCAGTTGCCAGGCAAAAGGTGGAGGCGAGCAATTTTCTTAATGCAAAGCTATAAAATTTATAAGTCAGAAGAAGTATTGTAATATTGTTAAAAGCATTCAATAATTTACGTTTTGCGTTAATAACGCAAAGTGCATTATAGAGTTGTAAGTGTGGTTGATAATCTCAACAATTTCGTCCTTTTTCTGCAGGGATGCATTGTCGCACTCGGCGCGCCGACTTCCGGAAGATCGGCAGTTGGCCTTGTTGCAGAATGTGACTGAACTGCTCCTTCGAACCTTCAATTCGGCGTTCGTTTTCCCGGCGCTGGGCCATGACGATCCCACGTCCAGGAAGGACGTCGGCCGCATGTGGAGTCGCTGGTTGCCGGACGAGTCGATCACGACATTCGATTCAGGTACGTTATCGTAGTTTTGCGCCCCCCAGGGTAGCCAACCGAATAAGAATATTGATTAATCGCGTTCCATGCGAGAAATCGCGTTTGTCAGCACAAACAGTTGCGAGTAAAACATGGCGTTACAATATTGACGGAAATTGGCTCGTAAATTTGCGCGCGTGCGAGATATCAATCCAAATGTGCCAATTTTGTATTGTTTTCGTGACAGAGGCGCTCGTTATCGGCATATTACAAATGGCACAAATGCATATGGCTCATCTTAATTCGGGCATTCGCCATATTTGCGTCGGAATGCTGGATATGCAATAACACTCACTTTTACGACGCTTGCAATAAATCCCCAAGATGAAATGGGATGTCAGAAATATTATTTAAATTCTTCCGGCCGCCGACAAATGCGCTGCAGCGCTTCGCGTTTGATGCCGTAACATAAAGTTTCCACCTAGTTTTCCCGCCCGGCCTTTCGACTTGATCTGAAATATGATCACCCTTAACTTTTTCAGCTGTGTCCACATTTGTCGAACTTATGATCGCCGAATAGCCACCCACCTCGGGAATGTGCTAATAAAAGCTGTTAATACACACGTTGCGCTAGTAACCAACAGATGGCACTGTGCGCTGACGGTGTTTCCGCTTTCGTCCGATAGATGGCGTAATAAAGAATTATAGTATGTCGAGACAGTTCAAAACACTTGCTATCAGAATGAGTCGCCGACTTCTTGCTGATAATTTGCGTTTGCCTCAAGGGCGCCGAACTTCCCAAGACATCAATTTGGTAAGTAATCAGGCTCTCTAGGCTTCCGTAGCGTGTCATTTTAGTCGGCAAACGGCGAATGCAAATGCAAAAGGACTCGGCGCACCGTCCGGGAAGAGTTCGTCGAGTTTTGCGGGCCGTAACTAATACCGGGACAACCCCTATCGCCGAGTGCGCGTCTCCGGCATGCCTCAGTGCGATGCATTGCAATTTCATTTTGTGGCTCTGCATTCTGTTCGACGGCGGGCGCGGTAAACGGCTCGGAACGTTTGTTAATGGATTGGATTTCCAAAATGATGACAATTACCGCCTTGCCCTGTTCCAGTCTCTCGCATCCTGCCAAAGTGTTGCGTGGTAATTCGATTTCAATCAAGGCTGGCTTCCTAGCGTTTTATTACTATTTGGCCCATCACCTCCAAATCAGGTTACAGAAATATGTTCGGCTTGTGATCGGGCAGATAAAGTTAGAAATGCTAGGTGAGGCACTAAAATAATTTCAGATCGCGTCTTAGCTGCTGAAGGATCCACTTGGAATTATTTCTTCTAGGCTCTCATTGCTTGTGTCTTATTCCAGGTTGCCAGGTAGCATACGGTGGCAAGAAAGATTAATTGCAGAAAGTACACTTCATTTGTGTTGGAAAAACAGCGCTTAGGTTTTGCTCTGCGTTCGTTCGGGCAGATGAATTGGCTGCGAGTCTCGAGTGCCATTTCATTCTACGAACCACTTGGCAGAATTTACAACTCTACCAGAATAGGGAATAGGAATAATAATCGCAGGGAAGCAGTATTAGTAGGCAAGTGCTTCCTTAAATGATTTGCAATTCTCTCGGGTTGGAGAAATGAAAAATTTTCCTATTCATGTCAGGTGGTGTTCAGAAGTATTGATTATGGCAAGGAAGTGATTACGAACAAGCAGATCAATGTTCTGACACTTGCCTCTTCTAGTCGATTGGAAAAATCTTCAAAATGATTCAATTTTCTTTAAAATTAGAATTGTAATAAAAATGTACTATATTTTTCATGGGAGTGAGTTGAAATGTGAAAAGCGAATTTTATCGAAATTTCCAAATGATTGTTTTGCTGTAATCCAGTTAAGCGCTGCCTGACAAATTGTTTCAACGGAACGTAGTGACAACCAATGGCTACATGCGAATATATGCCAAAATTCGTTATGCATGACATAATATACTCACAGGCCAGCAAACACTAAATAATGCTTAAATGCCATAACGGATATGAAAAAGTACAAGTCCATTAATTACGAGTAGAGAGTCTTTTGCTTCGGACGATTGATCTACAACTGTTTTTGAAATTGAAATAACAAATTGATTGTAGTTCAATAATACAGCGACTTTTGTAATTATAAATGGCACTCGGGTATTTAGTGTTTAATTATACATGAGCTGCAATGTCCGGAAGTGTCTGTTATTGCAACTCGCCGATAACGTCGCAGCAAACAACGTTAAAAGCATTAAAATAATATACGTAAAGTGGTGAAGCAATTGATCAACTAGCGTTGTTCATGTTGTGTTTTGTCTATTCATTATTCACATGCAAATGCACAGCGAACGGGGTATATTTGCTGTTCTTTCCTTCCGCAATCAAAAAGCATTACGTACAAATATATTTTCCCCACCATTTAGAAATGTTAATGTAAATGAGATCTAAACCCGAATTTCGACAAGACGAGTAGAATAGTTCTATTCGAAAAGCAATCGAAAAATGAGTTCAGTTTGATTTCGCTCTGACATCGTCAAACATTGATTGCTTCTGCAATCAAACGGGGGATGCGTGTGCCAGCGCAATTCAGCCCCTTTAGACATTTCCCATACGTATACACCCGAATCGAATATCATCCTTCCGCAAAAGGAATACCAGTAGGAGCAAAGCAGCGAAACCTTTCGGGAATTTCCAATTCCACATTAAATAAGTTGACCGGCCGAGCTGCCTGTTGGCCAATACAAGAAAGCAGTTTATGACTCGGCGTCGGCAATCGGACATCGGCTCCCTCGGGACGTGTCCATGTCCCATCAGACATCTGACCGACGAGGACACGGCGTCCACATGTCATAAACACATTCCAGCCTTACTGTCGCAGGCATCCGAACGCGCAAAACATCTTCCTGATGTTTGAGTATTGAAATTTATCATCAGATTGCGGGGAGGTGCTACAACCCAGTAACGAATCGGTTATCGCCATCCCAATCCATCGATTTCTGCTCCTCACCACCACCCAGAGTTTGCGTCATTGCTGTAATTGCTGCCCTTACTGAACTGCGTGATGGCTCTAAATTTTAATTCAAATCCCCGAGGCAGCCATTTTGTTTCGTAGACAGGACACCACCTCCAGCTTCAATGTGCGCGTTTTTCTAGTTTTAACAATATTTGCCGGCGACGAAGACTTCGAATATTGCTCACGTTTGCAGCACTCGTAAAACGTGGCCGTCCGGAAGCAGTTCCGGCTGGAAGTGGACGAATCGTTTGCACGTGCACTTATTTTACAAGACACCTTGCGCACGGCCGGAAGTCATAGCGAATCAAGACGGCCGTGGGTGCTCCTGCTTCGTCCACGTCAGCGCGCTCATGAATTATTTATCAAACGTAATTTGCAGCCGTAAATCACATTGCTTAAATCGTCCTCCTCGTCCTTATAAACTTCCACTGAAAATTGAATATGTGAACACTACCCCAATGCAAGGATTGGCATACCGATCAAATCTGTTCCACATTTAAACTTCAATTAAACATTTCTCCGTTTATATCGTGTTTCATGGGGAATGTGTGCCACCCCAATTGATCGAAACAAGCAACTCACCGTCGTGGGGCAAATAAAAGCACCGCAATTAGCCATAAAAAGAGCAATTATCCATGTAGCTTTCAATCAAACTATCAAATCCACAAGGCCCAGGGCGGGTAAATGCAATGTTAATTTGGAAATGTTTTGCGCAGCAATGTCGAATAGGGGGTGGAAGATTGTAATGTGCCCTTTATTGTTAATAACGTTGGGAGTTTGATTGTGGCATCAAATTTGTGTATGAATGCTTCTCATAGGAATATTGGAGCTTGTGATTAGGAGAAAATTCATTTCAAGTTGGTGGTGGTTCGTAGCTCTTCGAGTCCAATTACTTCTGGTGATTGGTGGCGATTGTTCAGTAATTCGTTGATATTCAAGCAAGCATCTCGTCGGAAACTGTTTTAATGATCTTTTGATTGCTAATTCTCCTGCTGTTCTTTCCCTTTTCAGGCGGCTACTACTTCATCGAGCGCAAAATGCTCAAGCCCCAGATTATCGTGCTCAACACCAATCTGATGAGACGGAGCGAAAGCGATGAAGATGCGCGAAGACAGTGGGATTGGCTCACTGCTGTTCTGCACAAGTGCCAGTCGAATAAGGAAACGGTGAGTGCGTTGCTTTCGCGTCTTTTTCTGATTTCACTCGTCTGACAGAAACTCGCGAGATTTTAAATGAAAGTTCAGACGTTTTCGCATAGCGGAAACTTTAATCCTGCAAATTTATCTTGAAGTGGGATAAAGTGCGTTTGATAAAATTGCACTTTAGCGTTCAGACATCAAGGGAGAAGAAATAACGAATGAAAAATGTTCGAATTCGCTTTGCGTTCACCTTATGATAAGTCGAGGGAAAATGTTCAAACTCACATGTAATCGTATTATGGATAATCCTATTGCGACTAGTTCAAATTGCCACAGTTACATAATCAGCTAAACTAATTTATGGTCACTTTAGATTACTTTATCTTCGTGGTACCAGTTGTATAGTAGTGAAGATTCGTGCTTGAAGGCAGATTTATTTATACATTTTTCCGTCCTCTTACTATATGTGAGGATATAGACCAGAAAAGACTTTATACTGAAACGTTCTGCCGAGGATTGAATCCAACAGTTTGGGTATCGCAACGTGTTTTGGCCACTCGGCTACCGATCGCGTAATGAGATGGCTTAGAAATTAATATACAAGCGAATGCACATCTACTTTAAATTACTTTCCAAGAACGGGTAGTTTTTGTGTTATAATTATTTCAAGTTTGGCTTCAATTTGACCTAGTAATTGAGTACCAGATTATTGATGATCTTGATGGCATCAAAATTTTTCACTCAATAAGGAAATGTCACCATTCTTATTAAAGATGATCGTCGTTCAAATACCTATTCACGAATAAAAAGGAGGCAACGAAAGTTCATAAAGCATCTGGATACCGCTTGAGGATCCGATTTATCATTGAATTCTCATGCATCTTAGCCATGTGGTTTGACATTGCCATTACGCAAGTTTTGTAGCACATCGGGCAAAGCTTAAGTGGGTTCAAACATACACTAGCATTGAGGGTGGTTTTCAGTTATACTGAGGACGTAGAATGAAGGATTTCCATTTCGTACTGGAAATTGTGAGATGTTTGCGTACCAGAGCAAACTAATTCTCGTGCAAGGAAAACAAGTCCGACAAATTAAAATTAACGAGTTTGTTACGTCTCTCAGGAAATTAAAGGACGCATGGTGGTGGGTGAGTAATGCCGAAAGGTATCAACGTATGTACTTGATAATAACATGGAGACCCAGCGCCACAGTATTAATTAGCATTACGGAAGCGTTAGTTGTTTTGGCATGGCAAAAACAAGTGGAGAGAATTGAGGGTGCAATTGCATTGTTTTCCAATTCGATGATATTTGCTCCTGTAGGAGATGTGAAGGGACCAAGTGGAAATGCGTAGGTAATAAGTAAATAATTCCTTGTGGAGGCGAAAGTTACGCATTTGCTTTGCCTATAATTTCCAAATAAACGAGTGCACAAATACGCAGCCCGGAACAGCCGGGGGTGGCTGCCACGGACTGTTATAAATATATGGGCATTCATTTAATAAACCATGAAGGTAAATACCTTCACTTCGCCTCTCGGCCTCATAAATTTTACTGATCATAAAATTATTAGCTTTGCCCAAGGAACGGTTACGTGCGTCTACGAAGGCGACGCCGCCACCCCCAAGTCGGCTGCCAGTCGGCGGCTGCAGTCTGATGTTCTTTCGCCAACCGCAACACGTCTTAATATTAGGAACGGCAATTATTTACGATCGCAACTGACATCCTGCTGCTTCAACAAACTTTTGCAAAATTCCGCTGCAAGGGAACGCGTCTCACTGTTCAAGCGAGCTGTGAGGCCTGGACAAGTATTGTAGAAGACATAGATGAACATTTCAAGACATTGCTCACTTCTCGTTTGTGAACCAAGATTAATGACAAATCCAATTTACTACACTACAATTGCAATTAAACTCGAATTTGATGTTGATATCCGCAAAACAAATTTATTATGATTTTCCTATGGCAAATACTGTTATAATATATATATGGTATGGTATGGTATGGTATATATAGTACCTACTATATTTAGTATATTATATATACCATATGCACTATATATACGGTATACCCTGTACTATTTATTGTACATACTATATATAGTGTATATAATATATGTTATATATACTATATATATACTTTCTTTTCTGATGTTAAAAATGTTCCACCCCTGACCTGATTTTGCACGTTTGTCAGACACATTAGCGTTGAACTATGCCGGGTTGCGGAAGTATACAACAACAGGACATTTCATCTTCTCGCCGGCTGCCAACACCCGACCGCCTCCTTTTGTGCTGAGCATTATCCTGGAAAGCCATTTACCTGTTACGCGATAATAGACGCAATGAGCGCCCTCCATTTCAATGCTCGCCGCAGCGCTTTAAGTGAAATGTGGTGAAAGCAGAAACTTCCCATTACCGCCATGAAAACGGTGGTTGGAATGATTTCATCGAACTAACCGCAACTATTACTTGTTAACCACGTTATTGCCAAAGTCGTCAGTTATAGGATAAGCAGTCGGATGCGAATAGTCTTGTTATGATTGATTTGAAGCAGAAAAGCTGTGCCTAAAATACATTTTATTAAACATTCAGTACATTCTGGAATCGCGAGTGCCCCAACAATTCGCGCCATCTCAATCTGCCTTCGAGATCCTTCGATTTGTAAATGTGTTTCACTGCAAATTCGCAATAGTTTCAACTATCAGCATTAGCAGTCACTTTGAAGTAAAGTGGAGAGATCGCTCGCTCCCTCTTATTAGGGCTTCTGCTGATTGCCTTCGCGTCGTTGGCTCGAACAAAAGCTTCATTGTACTGAATAATACATGGCAATAACATGCTTTTCCGATGTTTAACAGAAACGTCTATATTTGCCCACGAATAATGCAGTAGCCTGATGAAAAGTGCACAAAGCCGAGAAGTGCACAAATTGCAGCTGATTCTTGATTCCACTATTAATCTCAATTGAGGATCTTGTAAATTCTGAGTTCGCCTACTGCTTCAACTTGAAGTTGGCGTTGTTCGTATCCAATACGTATCAGATATGAGGTTTACAAATCTAGGTGCTACTATTACAACTAATTAGCGCTCTCATCGGAGATGCTGGAAGAGCACTTTAGGATGCTGGAGACGATTCGGTCCCTTCGGTTGCTACCCTACACTTCATTTCATAATGAATAGATTTCCAATCCCAATAGCAAATTGTCAATTTAATGTGCAGGTATTGTTTTGCATCGATATATTCACATCAGAATTGAGAGGACGAGAGTGCCTCAAATTCGAGATTCATCCTAATAACAATGTATCACATCATTAACTAATAATGTGAAACAGATGCGACTACTAATTCCTTAGTAATTTATCAGCTATAATTGATTATAGAATGTAGTGAATTTTAGTGAACAACGGAAAATGAAACTCATATATAGTACATCCCAATGATAAACTGGGAAAACTGGAATAGCACCCATTGTCGCAGAAAAAATTGCAAAAATGCGGTAATTAGGACGGTTTGAGGTTCCGTGTGAGAAAAGCTTTGCAAAATTATAGGGTGAAAGATTCCCTGTCGTGCACCCAAGACCATTTACGTTTTTCTCGGTTTTCCAGCAGAAAGCGCTATTTTCAGCAAGCAATGAAACATAAAACAAAACGGGCGCCAAAGAATAGAGAGCAAGGCAATGAAGATTGCAGGCAGCGGTGTGAGAGATGGTCGCTGGCGATGTCAGAGAGATAACAGCACTGTTGAGGATTAACTTCATTGCAGTGGGATATGAAGTAATAAATTCAGAGCGTCCAGCAATTCAATGCTCGCCTTGCCCATGCTATGAGCCGGACTGATGGCCGTCGTCAACGGCGCCGGCTGCGACGAGGGCCGACGAGATAGTGAGTGACCAATTGAGAGCGAAACGGGATAAGTTAGTGATAGTTACGTCGAAGGGCGCCAGTTGCTGAGGTGGCTAACCTGCAATGAAAGGCGTGCGTCTTGTCATCACATTGTACAAAGGAACTCATTCTTCGCCCAATCGAACTTCCCTTCGTGGCGATCGGAACGGGACCCATAGGCTGGTCAGATAGGTGGACAACAACTTGAGCACAAAGTATATTCACACTTCAATGAGAATGCTCGGAAAATTAATGAATATCCATGGAATGAAAAATGCATTAAATGCTAAAAGTTTATGACCCAAATTAAGCTAATTTGGTTTCATTACCATTGCAACTGGACTGAAACTGCAAATTCACTATTTGCAAGGATGAATTGAAAAGTTAATTATAACTTGTTGTTGGCCGCACTTTTCAATGGATTTCCGAGAGCAAGTTTAGTGCTACGTTATTTTCCCTTGACAACGGGCCTTCAAATGAAATTTTCAACAAACAATAGTGAATAAGTTTGGATGCAGGCCTCTCAATTGAGTGAGCTGGTGGATGCAAACGATGCTGAATGCTTGCTAGAATCCTCGTGGCAAACAAATATATTTGGAGTTACAACCGTTACAAAGACATTGTATGAAGGACGTGACCTTTCCAACGCTGTCCGGCGAATGCACACGATGCTAGTTGTTGTTGTTGATCTTAATTACTCGTGCAGATAAAGAAAGCTATTCGTAAACGTTAGAGCGATATATTTACAATACTCGAGCTGTGCTCGCTTCGCAGGCGGGCGGCAAACTCTCGTCTCAGCGTAACGTCTCTCAGCGGCCATCACGGCGCTCGCGCATGTCCGGTCGCTGGCGAATAGAGGGGACTGAAGCGCTGTAAATACAAACATGACCAAAATCAAAAATAG
Source organism: Labidoglobus nevermanni (assembly GCA_025447835.1). Lineage (NCBI taxonomy): Eukaryota > Metazoa > Arthropoda > Insecta > Coleoptera > Staphylinidae > Labidoglobus > Labidoglobus nevermanni. The sequence continues at coordinate 10,090 of JAOEHK010017156.1, read as the reverse complement.
AAACACATATACAAACACAAACAAATAGATTAGCGCAAGTACAGTAAAGACATTGGTTATCCGCTGGCGTTGAATAAATAGTTAGAGTACGTAACCTTGTAAAAGAATATCAAATGCATAAGGCGTCTACGAAATATTCCTGATAGGATTACAATCAACTTGGGAAACTTAATTCACAAATCTGTAAGCTGTGAGATACTTCCCATTGAAAGTTACGTAAAATCCTACGAAAAACTAAAAAAGATTCATTCAATTTATTTGTTGCTGCACTATGCATGAGAAGGTTCTTTATAGAATATGCTATGAAATCGATATTAGACGAAGCACGTAATTGAAATGGCGTGCGACATGTAAATATTTATTATGGAAGCATTCCGTTCGCTTCAAATGCGATTACAAATACGTAGAGCAAAATTGAACAAATGCAGCATTTACAATGAGGTACGCAATTAATAATGTTTACGTTCACGCTCGCAATACAAACACTAGGAGCGCCAAGCAAATGCATGAAGGAATCTAGGACTGCACATTTCCTTCGCCTGTAACTATTGTATGCGTTCAAGGAATCGCAGATACTGGGGGGCTGAACTGGAATTGCCTTTCAACATTGTCTGAGGCATTAAGCAGTCTTCATACTGCTCTTCCTCATAATTGCCGTAATGGAAACAATGCAATAATGCTGAAATATAATTCTGGTATCGTAAAATGATAATTAAACATTGTATATCTCAATTTCAGTTCAGTGTTCTGTTCGCAATTGAATATATCATCTGAACGTTGTCGAGATTTTAGCACTATTTTTCGGCTCAAGCGTACTACATATTGTGGATTATGAGGACTTGGAGTTTAGTGGTTGACTTTTTAACGGATTTTCAGTTAAGGCCAGCAAGTCAACAGCGCAGAATGTGCACACATCATCAAACCCATCAAACGCAGGGCATTACAAGCGCTTGTTTGTTTTCCCGGTTTGTAACCGCGTCCTGGGCATCGTGGGCCAAAGATAACTGCCACTTATCGGCTATCAGACTTGGACCGGCTGTTCAAAGAGCGGCAAGAAAGGCGTGCAAGTGAGCACGACGTCGCAACATGGCGTTGATTGCATTAGGGCTGCAGCTATTTGCCCGTCTGCGTACTTCTCGCATCCACCATCGAGATGCGCTCCTTTCTTTTCATTGTCGCGTCCCGCGTTCAACTTCTTATCTTGCGCCGCAACGCGTTCCTGTTTATCCAACACGGGCAATTACATCGGGCTCAAGCAAATCCTTGGTGCCGACAAATAAGCGAACAAGTGCACCCGAACCGCTCGTGCGCCTGTTTCCTTATCTCTCATCATTTCCGCGTTTTCTTTGTTCGATTAAATCAAATCGTTTCGCAGTGAAAGGCACAAGTTTGGAACTTGTTACGTCTGAAATTGTCCAATAAATTGGACAATAAATTACCTCTTTCATGGGGACTTTGAGGGGGAACTTCCGCTACGACCCATTGGCCTAGTTTTGCGAGAATTCTCTTTCACTGCACGCCGTTGCTAAGTAAAATGCGAATTGCAAATGCATAGGGTGCACGTGCTAAATCAATATGCACTCGATTTACCCTCCAACGGGAGCAAACGTAGAAAACGCGTGTCGTACATGTTTCAGCTTTTTCCAAGTCCTACTAAACTTTTCACAGATTACCTTTTGACGTGAGCTTGTTGCGAGATTAACTAGAATTGATGCACGAGAAAGCTGAACGGAACAGAGTTTGCTGGGACTTAAGATTGCATTGTGCCAAGACTTTGCATTCCCCATGGAACCAGCTTAATTGTTTGCACTTTGTGTCGTCCTCTGTGAATATGCGACGCGAACAATACACGTTTATCTTCTTCAATATCGGCTGGATACATTATTGCACTCAATGCACCATCCTATGGGACCCCAGTGACAAGGGTCACGGTGCTACAAACAAATGTTGCTTCTGTATGAATGCTGCCTTAGTCGTGCAACTCGCGAATCGATGCATAGGTAAAAGATGGACCACGAGATCATTCGAAGTAACCTCTGCCGGGCCAACCCTACAAATAAAGCCCAATGGCGTGGCAAGTACACGAAATGTGGTCTTGAGTGTTAGTAATGCGTGGAAGTTGTTCCTTTATTGCATTTTTATTGCTTTTTATGGACGTTCTTTTTGTTTGCACTTCTACGCCGATGGTGCACAATAGATCCATTTAGTGACGTTAATGTGAAATGTGTGTATCATGGGAATTGCTATTATTTTGCTAGCTACAGAAGTTCACTCTTCCCGGTTGCAATCTGCGCAAACATCCTTTAAAATGCGTTCATCAAATATAATACGACACCAGCTCAACCTGACCAGATCTCGTTTTGTGATCTGCTTCCTCAGCCAGTCAGTCTCTGCACTTGGCCACATTCTAATTTCACCCAATTACATATAAAATGAAAGAAACAACTTTAGCCTAATAGCTTAGCTCATAGCTGCACATTTGCTAATGTTCCTTGCTGAGTTCCTAGAGGTGGTCATACAAAGGTTCGCATATCTAGAAAGAACTGGACAATGTAATAACCAAAACCGTGTATTTTGTCCAACTTTTGATCCGTTTGCTGTTTCCAGCAAAAAGTACTCTATAAAAAGCGTAGCTAGCAGTGGCAAAGTTTAGAAACTGAAGCATCTATCTTGTGTTAAGATGATCAAAGTGGAGCGTTTGTTGGAAGTGCAGTGATATGCGGAAATTCGTCAAAGGCCGATCTCGTGCCCCGTTGTGAATTTGCGATGATTTGACGATCTCCACCGAGCCCAACATGCAGTACTAGTCTCCTTTCTTCTGCAGCGCATTTTCTCTCACACTCCCTCGACGTGGAAAGCCGGTAATATCTCCGACAATTAAAGCATGAAGCTAATGCCATACTAGGACCGGCACAGTGATGGTAATCGATCCAATTATCGTAATTGAATGGAAAACAAGATTGTGATAAATTGCAATGCTGTCGTCAGTACGCAAATGTCTCCCTCCATCATGACGTCTTTTGAAATAACCAAGATAAATGGCAAGTCGTCTGCGTTATCCTTCTGACGTCCAAGTACAGCCCCGGGGTGACAGCGTCAGGTTCAGTTGCCTCCTACTATCCTTCATCGACGACGCTGTCGTTTGGCATCGCTTATAAGACATACGTTTTCTTAATATTGCAAAATTCCTTCCGTTGACGGTTTAGAGCATTCCAACCGAATTTACCCCACAATTCTCCATCCCTTAGCATTCTTTCAATGACTACCACGAAGTGTTCAGTGCTTTACTACTCTGAATAATACTGTAATTATATACCACCATTTCGAAACCCTAGTATGCGAGCACTCGTTAACTTACTCGAGAACCGGAATGTTTTTAGTAGTGGTTTTCGACGACAAACTGGATTGCCTGCAATTCTATCAAGCATAGCCGATTTGATTACGTGAGAGTTGTAATATGTGCGAAAATTTGCGCTGACATTAAATGAAAGTAACATCGAATACGCAAATACGCCATTATTGAGTTGAAGGGTGCGCATGCAATGGAAGGCAAGCAAACATGAACAAATAGACTAAATTGCCGTCGGCTGCTCCCAGTCCCATTCTAGCTTATTTACCATACTTGCCATTGAAACACATCAGCTTGGTGGCGGCAATCGCAAGCGGAAATATTCATGGGATAGCAGCCGCCACCACCACCACAACCGCCTTCGCCGAGTGTTGAAACGAGCGTGCACCCCTTTTGTTCTTGATTACTTACTTGTGTTTGCCGTGGTCCTGAGCGCTGCAATCGCGCATGGAATCGCAAATGAAGATGCAAATATTGCAAAATTCGCTGCTAGTTTTTCAGCACCCTTTCTTGCGACATGTTTTTACGACTAGTTCTGATGCAGCTATAAGATCGCACCACCATGGAATTTACAGGTGTGGTATTGAAAAGAACATGGTATCTACATCCTATGCAACTTTAGTAAGAGTATGGACCACATCTTACATTCATCGATTTTTCTCTAAGCAATTCTTTAGGTTGCCGTCTGAAACTGTTGTCACATTTGTCATGCACCTCCACTTATTTTGTTATTATTATATGCAGGTTTTGCTTTTTGCTTTGCTCTTATGTTTATTCTTATGCCCCTTATGCAATATTTTATATTCCGAGATTCATATCCTCATTCTGACATCAGGCTTTAGTTTATCCCTTTCTGGACTACAATAGCAGAGACTATTAGATTGCTGTATTATTTTTCTTTTAGCTTTCTGCCTATTATATTACATGAGTTGTTTGCTTCGTGAATTATTAATTCTTACTAGTTTACGCCGTGCAGTGGTATAAATTGTTGACTAAAATAAGTCACAGGCGTACAATGAAGTCCAATGCTGTTGTCGTATTTTATAATAAACATCATAAATGTTCACTACGTTCAGCATATAAATCATTTCATTAATTCAATAGAAATTCGCAGTTTCTATTGACAGCAGCGTTCCATGCTATGAAATCGTATTTGCTGAATTATGAAAGTATGTGTACTCTCAATATATTTCAATAATAGTGCCTTTTATTCCTGTAATTATGGGAAAGGAGTAATGCATACATAAGTAAAAATAATGCTACATATTTTGCACGAGAAATACGGAAATATATTTTCCTATTTGTTCAAATACGTCTTCAAATTCTAATTGGGATTAATAGAGCAATGAACTAAATCATCGCTTATCTATACAGGACGTGAGTTTCCATTTTGTTTGGTCCATGAATACTTCATGTATGAAACATTAATTTATTATTGTTTTCGTTACTTTGCACATTCTCGGTTTAGTTTCCCCTATGTTTTGCAATAGATTCCTGAATTTTCAAGCAAAACTGTGTGTTTTATTTATAACTAGAGCTGACCGGTAGCCTTAATCCCCAAGCTGGTCGACCACGTAATTTCCTCTCAGGGTTGTTTTCCCCCAGCTTTTAATGATCTCAATATACAAGACATCGTCTTTATAGCCCGATACTGGAGATTACAATGCCACAATATATCGACTGTTATTATTGGGATATTTATGAGATGTTTTCTTTCGTTTAAGGTGAATTAACTACTTCTAAATGCTGTTTAGGCCGATTTATGTTGCATTGTTTGAAAATAACCGCAAACTTGTTATTAGTTGAGCAATTTTTACTGGCAATAACTTGTAATGTAAATACAGCGATATAGACAGGAACCTCTTTTTAGCAAAAGAAGGAGAGAATCTAAGCAAGTATAAAAGTAAATGCTAATATTAAGTTTCCTGGGACAAGGCAACTTTCTGGAGACAATTTCATCCATTTAAGGCCCCATTAAATATTAAGATCTCGCCGAAAGCAATTAGTAAGTTTTTTTCTTCCACTGACACTACTCTACTGGCACTTCAACAATTCTGACTTTGGTAGAGTTAGCTTATGTTATTTGGCGCTTATCCCAGTGTCGTTTCAGGAAAGAAAATTTGTTTAACTTTCAACTTCAGAGATGTTGCAAGATGAAATAATGCTAATGTGAGGACCATGACTGTTCAGAATGGTCTGAATGCATTCCTTAATGTCTAGGCAAAGATTCCTGTTTCCCATACTAATATTACAAATGAATGACGCAAATCTGATTGGGATGGGGCTGGTTGAGTCACTCCACCTGCTCCCAATATGCTCGAATGACAATTTCACAAATCGAACGCGTATGCAAAGCCCGAATGTCCAGTACCAAAAAAGCGCAAAAACGAGGAAATCCAAATAACGAAAGGCCAGCAAAACCGAATTGCAAACACGTACCGCACAACTACGTTCATGAATCATTCGATTTCCTATTTTTCTAAATTTGATTGCCAAGCGTCCCATAGAACGTCAATTCGGAATCTCCGAATTTATTCCCATTTGGTAAAAACGCATATCAACTCACTCGCTTCGAGTTGCAATACGTTCGCTGGATTTCACGGTGAAACAATGCGCCTTGCATCCCTTATCCACATTTCTTCGGGAACATTATTCGTGTGCATGTCATCAGACGTCGAGTAAATGACGAATCGACGAATTCGCAATAAATGACGATATATGGATGACAGCGGGAAATGAATGCACTTAGAGTACCTTTTTGCACGCGAATCGAGCGATGCACTCAACTTCTAATTGCATATCGGCAAGAATAATAGAAATCTAAAAGCGCCCCAATTCAATAAACTACGATACGAATCATGCAGTGACTCTATTTCGCCAAGGATAACACAATCCAATGACGTAAATGCAAGCAGACGCTTTCAGGACTTAGTATGGACGGTGCTAAAAGTTGTGGAAACTTTCATAACTCCTACACATATGTGCGTTCACTAGATCCAGCGTCACATTGTCAGGTAATATTTCCGTGCTTGTCTTTCACCCGTTTTTACTCCTATTTATTGTTCCATTTCCACTTAACTGAAATCCAATTGAATTTCTTCAACACTTTAATCGCGAATGCGAACGTTACAGTGCGAAATTGTAAAAAGTCTCTCCACCAGAGCGTAAAGTCGTGAATGAAATTGTAGAAGCGACATCATTACAAGTGCAGAACAATGTTATTGTTGTGTGCTCCGCAGCTTCGGTGCAGGTGGACGTCGAGTTTTATTAGAAAGCCGACATAAAGCATAATTCCACAAATCAGATATTATTACAGCAGCAGAATGAGAAATGCCGCCCGCAAGGCGAGCCCATCTAATCAAGACAAATACAAGAACGTGGAGAAGCGCACGACAACGGAGACAGCGTCTGGTGTCATCAGGAAATTCATGAGAATAAGAAAACCGCTGTATCCGTCTTGCGCCCCGCAGTTGCATCTTTTGCCCGGAGGAACTGCGCCGTCAAGTTCATTACGCTGGAAGGCAGTGTCGCTATCTCAGGATCAACCGCGACTGACTTTTGTGTCACACAATGCGCTATTAAATTTGACACGGCAATCGCAAGGGTTTCCAAAGAAACATCTGCATTTGCATCTCAAAACTCTGCACTTGAATCATCAGGCCAGCGATATTTTAGTTTCTGGTGCAGTTAATTAGCGTAAATATATATCAAGCAGAACTGGGCTACCCTAGTTCAATGATTGATGATACTTGAGGTCACTTCGGTTCCCGTGTAATTAATCTAAGTTTTCAAGTTAATTTATTGATAAATATCGTCGATATCAGAGCGGAACAAATTGAAAGAGGTTGTTTGGTACTCACTGGTGGCTCTCATTTGATTGATTAGACGTCAGGCGACCTAATAAATAGGTCAGATTAGGGGATTACAGTTTTTCGATTGCCTTTAGACCTCTTCTAGTTATCCTAATTACATGGCTCATTCCTAGCCACTTCAATGGACTTATGAATTTATTTAATGCAAATATGGCTCCCATTTTGTGCTAGGTACTATAACTAAGAGCGAATCACGTGCCAAATATGAAAAGCTGCTTATTGTTCGTGAATAGAAAATGTTCCGGTGCTGCTTTCACGAACGGACCAATTGTTCAATAACTCAATCATTCATTTTCGCAGCCATTTCCTAATCCGTTTCTATTCCGGCTCGACTTCGTGGCAATGCTCCGCTATAGATATTTGGAGAAAACTTGCACAATACATCCTTGCTTGTGTTTAATATTGCGCCAACATCCGATATCTGCCGGATATCAATGCGTCGCATATGCACTACGCATTTAAAATATTCGCCTCGATTCCATTGTTAGCGTTCGCCTGAATAAAATAACTTTTCGCCTCCATAAACATGGCAGTAAACCGTAAGCTGCACATGCTAGCATTCAGTTCTTTGTGCCTCCTCATTCCGCAAACATCTCATGTCTAATGGCTACGTGATGCTCAGACTAATCTTCGGCTAAAAGGCAGATGGAAAATGGCGAATGAGAAGTCGGCTGCATGTAAAAATTGCAAGATAAAGCGATGTGACATTGTATTACAACTCCTACAACTTATTCGTCAAATGCCAAAATAAGCTACGTGCCAAAAGAATGCCTTTTGTCTTGTGGGGTACATTTTGCTATAACCACTTTTATGGGTGAATTAGATCATATTAGCAGGGTTAACACTACGAAAGGGGCCCGCCTATAAGTGATAAATTACACATCGGAATTTCTTCAAAAAAGGGTGTTGGTTTCGCGGATTTCACACTATCGACCTGACTCGGACGCTATGACGCTATTTGCGTTGATGGTGCGGAGCAGGGTTGATCACACGAATACAGCGGGTGAGACAGCAGTGTATATTAACAGCAAAAACAAAGTTACAGAATCTTATGCTAGCAGAACGGCGTACAACAAAAAGGTCCTCTTGCTACAATCCTGGGGCCTTATATAAGATGCAGAGGCACAAGATGCGCCGCGTTTAGGTGGGGTGCAATTACAGCAATATGGTTTAAGTGCTCTCCAATATTTAGCCGGCGTGCGCATGCATACAGAATTACGGCTTAAGTAATATAAAAATACGGCTGAAGGACGTGGTGTGCAGGCCTTCCAACGCTGGGCGGCGGATGCACACGATGCTAGCTAGTGAAATTATTGCTCGTACAGGGAAAAGGCGATTAGTAAAGTTACAGAAATGTATTTAAAACAGACCTGTGCACGCTTCGCAGGCTGATGGCAGACTCCTGTCTCTGCTCAGCGCACTGCATGAGCAGCCAACATGGGCGCATGCGCCTGCCCGGACGCAGCCGGAAGAAGACGAGCACGTCAAGAAATTTAAATAAATGAACAGAACGCAAAGACAAACAAAAATACTCCACTGGCACGAGCCAGCACATTATGCATTAAACAACGGCTATATACAATTATCGCTGGATCGAACAAGACGGACTCGCCGTGCCTATGGCCACTATCTGAGGCAATAAAGTAAAGTGCCGAATTCGCCAAAATAACGCACGGAGACGCACGTCTTCTGACGGCCTGGGGCGACCGGCAGATTGTCCAGTGCACAAAGCGCGTCTGAAAAGACAAACCTGGTTTTGGTATATTGCTAAAAATGTCAAGAAATCAGTGTTCAAGATTCGGACAATCACCTACCCTGATTGATAGCTAAGGAATCTAGCACGTCAAGAAAGCAGAATTATCTTGTATTGAAAATGAGCTGCGTCTTCATAGTATTAATGAATAACATAATCTGTTCAGGTATACTTGGTGGGACATATACCTCCTGGCTCCGATGAGCGTCAACGTGGAGGAAACCACCACGCGCATTCGGCCTACACTGATTCCCACAACAAACGGTACCTGAAGATGGTGCGAAAGTACGCAGATATAATTGTTGGCCAGTTCTTCGGCCATCTACATTCGGATTCATTCCGGGTGATCTACAACGACAACGGTAAGCAGGATGTAAACTATCGTCCAATGCGGGAAGATGTAACAGCCAACCATATCTTGTTGATCTTAGCTGTGTGCGAAAGGCTAATGCTAATAGTAGTGGTAGTATTGTCGGGCAGAGTTCCTCGCTGAGCTCCATAATTGTCCGGTTATCTAATAAAGTATGCTAGGACGTTGGAGTTTGTGCGCTCGAGTTTAAGTATCAATTAAGTACACCGTCTGGCGCGACAAGAGACCCGAATTAACCGGAAGTGTCTGAGACCTCGTTATCTGGCTGCGGGCGCTAACTGCATTACCCTTCAAATGCACTAACTGCATTTCTGCTGTACTTGAACGTATCGCCTTCGTGGCTTTCAGCAAACACGCGCTTCGTGAGGATCTCGTAATGTATGCTTTCCCGCGAATCTTATCCGTTCCGATCACATCAGCATCAACATCCCTGTATTGCATAGTGCAGGCTAAATCGACGTGAATGTACATGGTATGCGTGCTGGAGAAATTGCCAGTATTAGCAGATAATTGCTTTGTTCAGCAAAATGTAAAGATCAGATCAAACATGAATCAGATGTGGATCTCTGAATACCCAAGAATGCTATTAATTCATTCAAAAGTATTATTTGCTAAGTTCGTTGTTGAATGAAAGAAATTTAGAAGTTGTCGAATCCAACATTATATTTTAATATTAGTGTAATATACATCGAAAAATTGACTCGGCACCGGGAGTCGAACCCGGACAACCCTGTCTTTCGCGGACA
>JAOEHK010017145.1:0-10225 GCA_025447835.1 Labidoglobus nevermanni | reverse complement strand
TTAACTCTCAACAACACTTGTTTTTCGAAAACAATTGATTCACCCTACAGGGTAGTTGGCTCTGGAGTCGCCACACTGTCATAGTTAAATAAGTTGGCCTTTGAACTTTCCACCTTGACTGCCTTCCCCTTGGCCATTTCTTTAACAAATTTTAGCCCCACGACGCATACATCTGCTCCCGTGTCCAATTGGCATTTCACGATTTGCCACGAGTCTGCCCATTTCATATTTAATGTGACATAGACTTTGCCCCCCTGCTGAATTCTGTTAATGATCTTCTTGACTTCCAGCTCGGAATTTGTGTCGGAACTCTCCGCATAGTATTCTGTTTCATGGTTATCAAGGTTCTTTACTCCCTTCCTCTTAAGTTGAGGGTCCTTGTAACCCTTGCGCCCTCTGAAATTATTGCTCCTTCTATAGCGCTCGGGACTAATTCTTTTACTTGAATACTCCTGTGTACGACACGCTTTCGCAAAGTGATTCTTACCCTTGCATTTACTGCAAGTCTGGCCATAAGCGGTACACTCACTTCTTTTAAATTCGTGTCACCGCGCGCAAAACCCACATAGCCGTACGTTACTCTTTCCTTCGAACCCTTCGATGTAATCGACAGACGCTCCGCCTCGTTCGTGTCCTAAATCTTTCATACGACTCTCAGTAGCTTCTTCGATTATGCATATCTCTACCGCTTGTTTCAAAGTTAATTCTGGTTTGCTTAGCAATTTCTTCCTGACTGCGGGTTTATTACTACCGAGAACTATTCTATCTCTCAGCATTTCCTCTTTCATGGCACCATAACCACATGAAGTAACGAGTCTACATCGTTTGTTATAGTAATCAGCGAAAGGCTCCTCCTCACCTTGCGTGCAGCTATTCAATATGGCTCTTTCATAAATTACATTCTTTTCACCACTGAGCTTATTCTTAATGTCTGTTTTAACAGAATCTAATGTAGCTCTTTCAGCTGTAGTGAGCTTAAATCGATTGTACTATACTAGAGCTTCGTTACCGATCGCCGTCATGAATGTGGTGACTTTCCTGGGTTCGTCCTGCTTCAGCCAGTTATCCATGCCGGTTGCAATTTCATAGTCTTGCCAAGACTGCAAGAAAAATTCCCAGTTTTCTATTCTAGACCCTTTCCTCTCCTCTAGCGGAGCGGGCCACGGAATGCTCGCCACATTACTAATTGGATGATCCCCACGTGATCTATCGGGCGTTAAAGGCTCTAATTGCTCATTCATTACAGACAATAATTGAGTCTGCTCTTTAAAGCACTCTTGTAACTCATCCATTGAGCTGATTCAATGCAGCTTCCTCGTGTTCTAAGCTCTGATTCCGCGAAGATTCAGCCTCATTCATTCGCTATCAGGCTTTGTACTCATCAAAACGTGTTCTCAATCAATCGAAACAACTAATACACTTCTGACACCATGTTTTCAGGTTTAAAATTAAATAAAATCTCACACAAAATGAATCAAATACAACGCAAAGACTCGACTGCTTGCTACAATGGATGCTAACTGAATGGCGTGACCGTGCATCTCGCTAGTAATTGTCCAGTTCTGTGTTTATTTCGGGGCTGCTCCTGCTCCAGGAGAAAAGCAACCACCAAAGGAACAGAATCTGCGTACTCTGTACGGAATAATTGTTTAAAACTCAAAGTCGGATAAGTGGAACAATAAAACAGGTTTAGCGGAATATATAATGGCGGCTCACGCTCAATCACTTCTCACTGACTCTATCGCCTTTCTCAGTGTCAGCGTCTGCTTGCGCCGATTGGCTCTAGAGGGCGCCACATCTGCTCCACCTCCAGCGACTTTGCGATTATTTGACTCTGTGGCGTTATCTTCTGCGGGTGTCCTCGCTGTTGGGGTGCTTCCTGAGGGTGTCATCTCCGTTGTGTCATCTTCGGCGGGTAGTCTAACCGTAGTTGTTTTCTCGACGTTGGTATGTGCTGGCTTTAGTCTTTCTACCGAGATGTTTTTCTCTTGGCTCAACTTCGATTATGTATAATCGGTCTGTCAATCTTTCATTGACCTGATGTGGTCCTGAATACGGGGCTTCCAGTGGGGCCTCGACGTGGTCCGATCTCAGGAATACATGGGTGCACGAGCTCATGGCTTGGTGTGTGAACGGCTTGTTCTTCACGTGGTGTGCTGTGGGTGTTGGTCGCATATTTATTATTATGTTGCGATGTCCCTTTATGAACTCTTCCTGGTTGTTTCCTGGATCTTGGTCGATAAAGAACTCGCCGGGAAGTCTTAGGTTGGTGCCATATAGTAGCCCTGCCGGAGTGGCACCGATATCTTCCGTAGTCCACGTATTACGATTGGTAAAGCTTCCAGCCAAGGTAATTATGGTCGGCACATCAGCGCTGCTTTTAAAGAGCGGTGCCAGCGTTCGACTATCCCATTTGAGGCAGGGTAGTATGGCGACGTCCTCGACTTCTGAGCTCCTAGTTAGATGGAAAGTTCTTCGAATAGCTTGCTCTCGAATTGTCTGCATTGGTCTGTGGTGATTGTTATCGGTGAGCCAAAATGTGCGATCCAGTGTGTGAACAAGGCTTGGCAAACGACATCTGCAGTGGTTCTCTTAAGCGGAACTGCTACCGGCCATCTAGTGAATCTGTCGATTATTGTTAAACAGTATCGGTATTCGTTGACCATCGGGAGGATGATTATGTCCATGTGGATGTGAGAAAATCTCGTGTCGGGTACTGTGATGTTTTGCGGAGCGAGCTTATTGTGTCGTTTTGTCTTTGCTCGTTGGCAGTCTAGACAGTCGCGTGCCCATTTGGTTGCATCTTTGTTCATCCCTGGGCAGATGTTTTTCTTCCTGAGGGTTTTGCTGGTTGATCTGATGCTAGGGTGAGATGAGTTGTGGACTGCTGTGAGGGCTGCTTTCCGTAGTTTTTTTGGGATGTAGGGTCGGAGTTCATTGGTAAGACTGCTTTCCACATATATGGAGATATCATTTTCCACTACAATCTGTTTGAGTTTGATTGTGGCTCCTTGCAAAAGCTCTCCGAAATCATCCTCGTTCTCTTGTTCATCGCTGTTCTGGGCACTCAGGCTGGTTAGAAAATCTATTTGGTGTACCCTGGACAGTGCGTCTGCCACGAAGTTTTCCATTCCCGAAACATGGACTATTTGGATGGAGAATTGTGATATGAAATCTAATTGTCTCTTAGTTGACGAGGAGAGGCTTTTTCGGATTTTTGTTTAAAAGCATAAGTGATGGGTTTGTGATCAGTTTTGATTATGAAAGGTTGACATTCGAGGATGTGTTGGAAATGTTTGATAGCCGCGAAAATTGCAAGTAATTCTCTGTCATATGTGCTGTAGCGTTTCTCGGTTAGACTTAATTTCCTGAAGAAATAACCGATCGGCATCACTTCTCATCAATTCGCTGTTCTAACGCTGCTCCGATGGCGGTATCTGATGCGTCCGTGCTCAACGCTATCGGTGCACGTAGCGAAGGGACAGGTACGGTCACGATTCTGTTTAGTGCGACTTTGCAGTTCTCGAAGGCTTTATCGGCTTCTTCGATCCATTGTATCACATGTTTGCCATTCTTCTTCGAGTCTTTATTGGAAGTCATTCAAAGGAGTTTGCATGTCTGCTGCGCTTTTAATTATAATAATAATAAATAATAATAAATGGCGTACGCCCCTTGTGGAGCATCGCCGCTTTCTCAAGCTTTCTAGATCCATGTTTCCGGTGGATCAGACCGTTTTTCTTATTCTTTTTTCTTTTTTTTTATTAGTCTCCGATAATAGTTGAACATTCCTAAGAATCTTCGAAGCTCGTGGATTGTTTTGGGTTTTGGATATTTGTTGATTTTCTCAACTCGGTCGTTGGGTGGTTTATAGCCATTCTTGTTGATCACGTGACCTAGATACGCCACTTCTGCTTTCCCGAATGAGCATTTATTTATGATTATGGTGAGGCCATTTTCCTTGAGCCTATGAAAGACTGTTCTGAGGTGTTCCTCATGCTCATCCATCGTCGAAGACATTATTATGATATCATCGATGTAGCAAAAGACGAATTCTAGGTCTCGAAATATGGTGTCTACGAAGCGTTGGAATGTTTGTGTTGCACACCCCAATCCGAAAGGCATCACCAAGAATTCGAATAATCCGAAGGGAGTGATGATTACCATTTTATGGACATCTTCTTCGGCCATCGGTATCTGGTGATAGGGTTTCTCTAAATCGAGAGTTGTGAAGATCGTTTTTCCATGTAACATTGGTCCTGTATGTCTGGTGGCGGGTAGTTTTCTGGCACTGTTTGGGCGTTTAAACGCCTGTAGTCGCCGCAAGGTCTCCAGTCGCCGGATTTCTTCTGCCTTAGGTGTAGTGGCCTGGCATATTGGCTTTTTGAGGCCGTAGGATACCTCATGCGATCATGGCATTTATTTCCGCTTTTGCTGCTCTAAGCTTTTCACCAGATAGTTTTCGTGGTCGTTCAGCATTGGGTGAACCTTTGGTAACTATATGATATGATACCTCCGCTATGCGGTCTCGGATCACGCTGGTGGGAGTTGATTTCCACAAATTCCTTAAGCAGCTTGGGATATTTTTCAGCCCCGTTTCCTGAGGAGTTGATCGCGGAGATATTGAATATTTGTGTGGCTTCCAGGGTGGCTTGGGTTTTTAGGTTTGTGTTTGGGTCTATGAGACGGTTGTTCTTGAGGTCGATTATTATTCCGTGGCTTGCTAGGAAGTCTGCGCCTATTATGGCTGATTTGACGTCTGCAATTATGAATGGCCAGGTGAAGTCTCTTCTTAAACCCAGGTTTAATGTTAAGTGTTTGATGCCGTATGTGTTTATGATTGACGAGTTTGCAGCATACAGTTTGTATCTGGACGGGGTATGTTTTGATTGCATGATGCTTATGGGGAGGACGGATAGGGAGCCGGAGTCAATGAGGATTTTTATGTGGGCATTTCCGTCATATATGTGTAGGCAAAGCTCTTTGATTGGTGCGCTGTCGACTGTCGCCTTGGTCGACAGCACATCTAGTTTTCCTGCGTCTCGGCTGCCTTGTAGCTGCATGGTTTCCAGCATTTGTAAGCTTTTGCTCCGAATTTTGCGTGAAATCGACATATTTCGGAGTTCTCTTCCCTTCCAGGTCGTGAACCTGACCTTGAACGATTTCTGGCCATTCGTTGGAATGTCTTCTTATGTCTTCCAAAGCTTCCTCGATGTGCGACAGCCTTTTGTTTGTTGCGTCACGGCAGTATTCTTGGTGCTTGCCTTTGGTCGCAGCGTCCGTTGACATAACATATTGCGG
Organism: Labidoglobus nevermanni; assembly: GCA_025447835.1. Classification (NCBI taxonomy): domain Eukaryota; kingdom Metazoa; phylum Arthropoda; class Insecta; order Coleoptera; family Staphylinidae; genus Labidoglobus; species Labidoglobus nevermanni. Next base: position 4,927 of record JAOEHK010017145.1, on the reverse strand, counting down.
TGTGTAATTCTCCATGACCCTGTCGGCGTCGGACATGATGCTCACTACACAACTGTACTGTCTTTTGCAACTTGCGATGTTCTGGACTTGAACCGCGTGTTTTCTTTTTAGGTTAACTTAACACTCGGTGTCGGGGTCACCAATGTTCTGGTTTTATTTTGAGGCTGCTCCTGATCCAGGAGAGAAACAACCACCAGCTTTTTTAAGAGATTGAAGGCAAATGCACAAATGCACGGTAATAACCCGCTGATGGGAAATCCATGTGTGGGGCTGGCCGCTCGGACAGGCAGCTGAAGGCAGTGCTATCCTCCGGCCTTATGCAATGGCCGTTCTCTGGCTATATGCTGTACTAGCTGCTAAGCCTTACACGGTAGAGAAAGAGGCGGAGAAGAAGATTCGAGCCGAGCCCGTGAGGAAATAACTACCCTGATTAATTAACCTTGGAGATAATGGGAGTGCTAACGAGGCTGCATGGCCTCGCATATCGGTCGGAGTCATCGGGAGAGTACCGAGAGATTTCGAAGATGGCTGGGTTCGAGTGACCCAGCACTGAAGCGCGGAAGTTATTCGCGAGTTTGTCACGAATTAGAGCGAGAGGGGCGATTCCGAATTCACGGAAAATAGCGCGGTTTCTGATGTACCAAGGTGCATTGACGATGTACCTCAGAGTGCGGTAGTCGACCCCCGTGACGGCGTTGAGTCGCCAGGGCTTACCCTTATGACAGCTAGAGCAATGTAACGAGTTTTTATCTATTCTGCATTTATTTGCGGTATGGTTGTCGCGTCCGCATCTGAAGAATAACCCGCTAATGCCTAGTTCATCGCAACTGGGCTACTTTTCCCAATAAACTTTGAGGCCAATGGGGCCAAGGCCAAGGCCAAGGGGGGTTTGGGTTGGCAAGTTTTTTCGTCGCCAACCAAAATCACGGAGTGAGCCAGCGAATGCTCAGAATGCCTAACCAAGTTCTGTCCATCTACCTACAGAATGCGCGCAGCTTGCGCAATAAGGGAAATCTGTCTGTCAGGTTTTATATCTACCGCTGTGACAGGAGGCATGGTGTATGTGGCAGGACACTTGGGGATGGCACGGTCGTTGCGGTTAGGGATGCTATCTGCTCTGATCAAGTCGACGCAGCATCTGTACTAGCTGTCTCTTCTCTTATTGATTGTATTGCTGTCAACTGTCGCCTGGGTGGTTATGGACTCGTAATTGCCTGCATTTACGTTCCCCCCGATGTGCATGCTTCTGTGTTTATTGACTAATTTGATGCTCTTACCTTACTTTGCGGTGATCGTAAGTGTGTCATCGTTTGTGACTTCAACATCCGACTGTTAAACAGTGATGTCGGTGATGTGAAGTCCAGGGCGTGCCATAACTTTCTGAGTGTTACTGGCTTCTGTCAGTTGAATAGTGTTCTCAATGACAGTGGTAACCTTCTTGACCTTGTCTTGTCAAATGTTGACTGCAGAGTAACTCGTGAGCCGCCGCTCTTAGTCCCAGAAGACATACATCATCCCTCGCTACTGGCTTGCTGCAGCTTAGCCTTGCAGCGTTTTAACAATTTCCCACCGCGGCCTATGCAGGGTGACGAGTATGGGTACAATCTCCGGTTTAACTTCAGGAAAGCAACCTTTCATCAGCTGTATCAAGACATGCTCCAGCATGATTGGTCCTTTCTCCTCACGTTTACTGATGTGGATGCATCGGTCACTGCTTTCTATTCTGCTCTTTATGATATCTTTTCTAGGTCAGTGCCGCCTTTTGTTATTAGGCGCAGGAGGAAATTTCCCCTGTGGTTCTCCCCGCGGATGATAAGGCTGACCAAGCTCTCTCTCTGAATATAAAAGCGTGCGTAAGTCGCTCAATAGCCTCTCCCGACTTGCCTACCGGAATTATGCACTTGCGGGTGGTGCCGCTATTCTAGAAGATCCGAAGTTTTTTTGGAAATTCGCCACTAACAAATCCGGCAAATCAAGGATTCCGGGGAACTTTCTAGTGAATGGAACGCAGCTTACGGACCCGCAGCTTATTGTGAATGCTTTTGCTGACGTTTTTAGCGAGGGATTTGTTCGCTCCACGACCACTCGTCAACTAGGGGGCGTGGGCTGTGGGAATCTGATGGATGACTTTCTGGGGGGCCTTGCACGTATATCTGAGGATGACGTAATAGCTGCTTCCTACAAATTGCCATCGACTTTGTTGTCTGGTGATGTTAATATTCCCAGTCTTATTGTAAAGGACTGCCGACTTGGTTTGGCGTATCTGCTTGCCAATATCTTTGAACTAGCGCTAAGGATATCCAAATTTCCTGCCCGTTGGAAGATTGCGCGTATTTGTCCTGTACATAAAAGTGGGGATAAGCGCAATATTAACAACTATAGGCCAATTGCCATCTTGAGCAACTTTGCAAAAGTTTTTGAATCATGTATTTACAAGCTCGTTATTCGACAGATTATTGGTCAACTGTCACCCCATCAGCACGGTTTCCTTCCTAGGCGCTCTACGGTGACCAACCTAGCTTGCATGGGTAAAGTGAGGAATGTAATGAGGGAAAAAATGCAAACATTAGGTGTAATAGCTCGTAATATAGTGGGTAGCGTATTGTCGGAAATTAACCCCCACATCTTTGCGCATTTACCTAAGCAATCATCAATTGCAAGGAATTTGTGCAGGCATAAGGACAAGGAACATTTGCCCATTCCAACATCACCAAACTTCGAATTGAGCATTCTGATTATTTGGAGCGCAGTGCTATCGATGTCCATTTGGCCCTGTAATATCGATTGTTACTGTTAGTGTCCCATAGTACAATAGGCCTTTTAGGCCGCAGTGGTCGGGGGAACTACTGCCTTTGCCCCAGCACATTAATAAGAAAATTAAAAATATTGTCCCATTGTTCGACTGCCGCTTTTGCATTCATGACGCATGCTATTTTGGTTTGATCGACTCTAACTGAATCTTGCGATCGATACGAAATAATCGCGAATAGCACACTATAAACAATGCACTTTCCTCATTCGAAACTAAGAAGTTTTCCTACATCGGAGGGCTCGCCAGTATCCATGGGTGTGTAGCGACGAAAGGTCGCGTTCACAAAGAGACACCGCGGCCACCATAAACCGTCAGGCGGCCAGAAAGCACGGGGTACGAAAAGACACCCTGACCGCCATGAAAGATCTGTCCAGCAAATGATAGGAATGGCACATTCGGCACAACATTCCCACGACATAGAGGAGAATAAGAGACCTTCCAGAGAGCGGACAAGCTAGTCGATCGAGACTGTTTGAGCACGACACTCAGCTTCCGCGTCCGCATGTCCGCATATTATACCATTTGTTCGTTATAATAATTGTATATATTGTAATTGCTAATATTCTGAATAAACTTAGTGTTTAAGGACGCTCGTGGCAGTGACACTAAAGGTGGTCCTGCTTCCAGAACATCGGCCTCTTGTGTCCAAAACCTCGTCGCCCTGATGACGAAGATCATAGAGGATGCCGGCGAGCCGGAAGAATTCCACCGTACGGCCGACGATGCTATCACGGTACCGTTTTGTGAACAGACATCTGGCGAGGTTCCCTCCAATGTGGGCCTTTATTCGATCTCGGCCATCCATTATAGCTTTGGCAGCATGCCAAACGGATTCAATCGAATTGGTATGGGCACCGGTCTCTGGGTCCCGGAACGTAATGCTATGGTTCACATGGAACAAGGGCATATTTGATTTACTCGAAAATTGGCATCCGGTCCGCTAGGTTCGATTGGTTTTCATCTTGTTTATTGTACTTACCATGGCCATCAAGCCGTTCAGGGCATCGAACGTATGCGTATTGGACCATCTCCTTGCAGAAGGAGGCCCCATCCACGCGCGTTCTATAGGACTTCGCTATTGGCATATGGGACGCGTTCTCCACCCATAGATGTGCAAATCCAGTTGGCATTTGTTAGGCAAATCACCACCGAGATCAAGCATATCATAGGCACCGAAAACACAATGGCCGATCCTGTCGCGGGTGGAAGGTATCCAACACATCGTTCCAGATTATGCCCAAATGGCGAAAAACCAAATGACCGACGAAGACTGCAAAATTGGACCAAACTTCGGGCCTAGTAATAAGGAAAGTATAACTGCAGGAGTCAATGGAAGCCCTGTTCTGTGACACAGCAGGAAGTGCCATCCGACCAATTGTACCCGAATGCATGCGACGGAAATTTTCATAAAATTAGACGGCGTGGCCCATGTGGGATGACGAGCAACACCAAAACTTATTACAAAAAGGTTTGTTTGGACAAGGATGCAAGCAGATATCGTAAAGTGGTGCCGCGAATGAATTTCCTGCCAAGGTGCAGAAACAAATAGACACACGAAAATGGGTGCTTACGTGCGTTTATGGAACAATTAATATCCCAGACAATAGATTCAACCACATTTATGTGGATATTGTAGGTCCATTACCAGAATGCAAAGCAACGCGGTACCTCCTCACAGTAATCGATCGTTTTACCAGATGGCCTGAAGCAATCCCTATCAATGAGATCACTGCCGAGTGTTATATATATATATAGCACGCAGGTGCCGTCGACGTGACTCGCACGTAGACTGTTGAAGCGAGTAGATGCGAACACGTTGCGCGAAACATTGTATTTATTTATTTATTTATTTCATTTAAAGTGTGCAGGTATCGTCCAACAAAGAAAATATGTGTCGGAATAGCGACGCTATGGCCGCTTCAATAAACGTTTATTGGCTCAATCAACAGATAGTACAACAACTCTTGTGCCTTCGCCGTCAGCTCTGTGGCGGCCGCTGGCGCCGCCGCTGCTTGCTGGTGGGTGCTCCCCCACCTCTATCCACATCCCCCTTTCTTTAATAGAGGACGAAATCCTTCAAACGCTCCGGTAGCTTTCTAGTCCGGCTGGAGGATC
>JAOEHK010017134.1:0-10228 GCA_025447835.1 Labidoglobus nevermanni | reverse complement strand
TGCCCAATATTTCACTTCGATCGAATTATGTGTATTATAGGGCGAGATTCCATATATACACACAGACAGACACACGGGCAGACATACATTCATTTTTATATATATAGATAATATTTAGTTTTTGCGAGAATTGCAAATTAAATATCAAATTGTAAGATATATTTACGCATGACGGATATATCCGTCATGACACAAAATTCTGCCATTCTTCCACGACGGATATAGGCGTCAAACACACTTAACTGGTTAATTTGATCTAGCTCAATTCCGACCTAATCGAGCTCGTCACATATCAGGTTTCATTTCTTGATTTTGAAATAAAAAAATTAATTCAAATTTTTAGTCAATGGTGGCTAAATTAATTTGTTCCGAGTTGTATTTACTTGACCACTAATTGAATTGTCGCATACGAAAATATTGATGAAATGTAGAAATTACATTTTATTGTGAATGAAGTCAAATCGATCAGCTATTGATGAGTGTTGAAGGTGTGCATGTGGCAGGCACTTAATTACGGCCGTCGCGTTTTTACCAGCCATAATGAAAGTGGATGGGGAACGTACACAAAGAGTGGAATTAAAAATTTAATCAAGCACCCGTTGGTATTATCCGCATACGATCGCGTCACATGCCAAAGTGCGGATTTCTCCAGCCAATACGCTTTGCCTCAATTTCTTACTTTGTGTGCACCCTTTGATTTGACCGGTCGCAAAATGACTGACGTCTTCATCAACCCTCGCCACCAGCGTTCAAATCCATCGTCCCAGTATCGTCGTCCTAGGCACCGCTCACAGGACGAAATTGTTGAGTTAATAGAGCGAAAAAAACAAATTAAGTCGTCGGTCCACGTCAGCGTCCCGTGAGACTGATGATAACAGGCTATAACGGCGATGTAGTCGTAAAGTTTCCCGCAGCTCCTGCAAGTACTTTGTTAACCTTTCACTTCTTCACAACGAAGACGTATTTTTTTCGAAATGAATACAAATTGCTGTATTACGCGACCCAATTATGATGGCAAATACAATTGATCGGAACATGCTTCACCCGCAGTGATTTTCTCACAACCCCAGCGTTTCTAGAACACTCTCATAAACATTGGAATTAGAGTAAACCTGTATCTTCTATCATTTTTTCCGCCAATTGCAAATTTATTTTGTGTTAATTCAGATCAGAAATGAGATGCGGCAGAGTCAGGGGGTAGCATCAAGAGTGGTGGCATGAACATTGGCTCTTTGTTCCAAAATCTCAACTTTATCGCGGCGGCATCAGCAATTGAGCAAAAGTTCAAATACTAGCTGTCCAAATGTTGACATGCTGGGAATCTGGGGGGCGGCGGCTTGCTCTGCTGGCGTCGCGTAATTTGCATCGTAGACGACGATCGCATTGGGGGTTTAATCATGCATGCCACGTATCGTCGCAACGTGTGCCGAAATGGCAAATTTGTATTAAATTTTTCGTGCAATTTTCGAGCTGCTGCAACTTTTGCCAATTAAAAGTTTTAATTCGCACTCTCCCACACTGTAAGACGGATGGAAATGGTTCGTCGGCGTTTATCGCAGGCAATCGATGTGCCAGTCTTTTCCGGTTATCACCACCGCCCAACACTGTTCATCCTCCAATCCTACTCTAATCTTTCATTTCTTTATCGGTTGCAGCCGTCTATCGAATATTGGGAGCACTCGCTCCCTAAATTGGAAATAGTTGTGGTGAGTAGGATGGACAATGAATGGAGGAAAGCGGAAGTTGAAACATTCTAATCTACCATTATGGTTCTACCCCAGAACTATTGCCCATATTAATAAACGAATTAATAAACGAAATTGAGGCAAAAATTAGAGATTAAATTAGTTTGAAAACTCTCCTTATGTCTATCTCGAACTATCTGCTTTTAGAAAATATATTTAGATCACTCTTCTATATCATTTACTCTTATCCTTGAAATCCTCGCAGCCACATATCTGGTTGGTAAAATACAACTTTATAAAATATGAGTGGTTAAATAGGTAATCTGTACAAATCAGACTCAAATAACTATAATTCGCTAAATGGGCGATGAAACATGGAACCTCATTCTGATCCTGATTTCAAACTTTAAGTGATCTCTTCATTCGTTACAACACGTGATAAACTATAGACACACAAAACAGTATTCAAACATAATTTGTTGGCAGAGTCCCTGAACAAATTCCACAACGGGTGGCACTCGGGGAAACTCAACTATTTGCGTCTTAAATTAATACCCAATTATCGTCGATATGTAAAGTAGATTTCGAAAAATTATTTAAATATAGAGCGTATTCTGTTGAGCCGATTGATGTGTAACAAGAGATCAAAATCCACTGACGATCCACGCGAGAATTCGTTCCCTTCCGCAACAAAATTGGCATATAACAGTTGGAATTTGCGAGTACCGTAAATAACAGTTGCGAAGTACAACAGGCAGTCGCATTCTAAATATGTGCAAACTGGCTGATCAACAGAAATCTCGATATACAGCCAACAGTTGCAAAGTTGCCAAGCTTTCAAAGTGCGGAATTGGGAGAAGAGATTGGCAAACTTGTTGGCCGTAAGTTCAATGAATGCCGAACGTCTAAGGAAGTAGCAAGCCGAACATATGTCAATTAATTTAACAGGAAAAGCCTTTTAATTAGATTTCAAAATTAATATCGGTTCAGAACGTGCTCCGTTTCTCTCCATAATTTTGCCAAAGAACAACTGATGGCATATCTTGTTCTTGCTGTCCTTATACACATCTGAATCGATTCCTCTCTCTCTGTCTCTCTCTCGGTCTCTTCTTCAAATGGGGCAATTTCTTGGATAAATTGGGACGCGTTCGTGTCTGCGTCTGCATTTCTCGCATTTCACCAACTTTTCATTATCACACGGTTTACGGTTTCGCCGCCGCCAGCTTGCCGCTTGCGAAACGTTTTGTTTACTCATACATGCATACTGGGTTCTGGGGGAGTAGGGGGCAGCAGTCAGAAGGCGGAAAATCCGTTTTCAGCACTTTATTCAATATTTATTCAGCGAAAATGCGAAGATTCAAGTCGCCAAAGTGGCGTAAGCGGAATTCTGGCTCGGCCGTTAGCGAGGGTGGCGGCAGCCACGAACAAAAACATCGTTTTCATACAGTTGGCGAAATTAATTATTGCTGCGGGCGAATGTGACGGCAATGCAGTGGCCGAAGAAAGATAGATCGTTGATAAACATTTCGAAACGTCATTATTTGGACGTTGATGAATGAATTGGGAAATTCCGTTGTTGGTGGCGGCAGCAGTGGCAGGCAATCACCTCTTCGTGCCCGATTTATAAATGACATTTGCAGAAAGGCTTTTAGTTATTGCAGGTTTCGAACTTGACGGCGAGCCGCAGGAGCTCTTTGTTGGACAATCAAAAGGTTGGTTTAATGTTTTTCTTGCGCTTAATTTCGACGATTGTGGCAGGCAGACCAATTCAGAATATTAATCTTTTGAGTAGGTCGTGTCTGGGTCCACTTGGTCATCCGCAATTTGCATATTTACCGCAACCGCACCCGAAAAGCACGTCGAGGACGAGTCGTGGAAGTGTATCGGACTTGGGGGTGGCTGTGCCCACATAAATTCATCATATCACGAACAATGGCCATGCGGGCGAGGGAGGAATATTGAGTGCGACTCCACGTTTGGCAACTTCTTGCCGTCTCAGTTGAATCCGAACGCAAAATGGCACCTAATACGATATGATAGCCACCACAAGCAATACCATTGTGAAATGACAAATCTGAGAAAATCCCGGAAAAACTGGAAAATACTTATTACAATTCAATTTGCGTTTCTTTTTTTTTCAAATAAAATCTGCATATATTTTTCCTCAGCGATGAACTCTGTACTTCCACCTTGCCTTTTGACGATTCACAGCTTTCGGCAAAATAGGGAAAAGCAGAAATCCATAGACGCGATCAAGGAATGCTGTTCGCGTACCTTCTTGGCTCATTGGAGCACACATTTCGCATTCGTGCAAAAGGACGAAAACGCGATGCATGCTTCAATTGACCAGCGAAGGGCTGCTCGCACTATAAATTCAAATCGCTGCATTTCGTTTGCATGACGGGGTAACGAAGTGAAGAGCGCACCGGATGGCGCAAAATGCCGCCGCCTCCTTCGTCGCCGTTCATGTGCGTCAAAGGACACGTTTTCCGCAGTCTTGAGATGCTCGCTAGCAATATGTGATACAAATTTCCACGGCGAATGCGTACGCTTGTTACACTCGAATGCAATTTTCCCTCACGACTATTAGTGCTCGCGGAAAATTCGCCGAAAACGTCGTTTCCGCTGTAATTCAGGTTTACTGCTCGAAATGAAATCCGCTGTTGAATGCAAGAACAGCCTGGAAATCACCTGCCTTTGTGGCTTATGAATGAAACATTATTATTCATCTCTGGGCTTGAAAATAGAAACTATATGGGTGTCCATTTTTCTTCAGCAATATTTTTCCGGTTGCATGAGAAAATGACACGGGCGAATGTAACACTGCCAAAATCACTCAGGGAGAAATCACACAAATCAGCCGGTATGTATCTATTTTTGCACTTAGAAGCAAAGAGAAATTCACAAAATCACAACGCTTTTTATATGAATTTGAAGACTTCAATTTACAGTGGTACCTCAACATACGAGTTTAATTCGTTTTGTAACCTTGCTCGTATGTCAAATTGCCCTTATCTCAAACCATTTTTGGCAATTGAAATGCCATTAATACGTTCCAACCCGCAAAACACTACCCTCCCTCAAATTCTCGAAGGAGGTTTGTTTCTTCCTGCCTTTTAGAATATTGCGGAAATGAGTTAGTCAAGTTTCGTTAAACAACTCAGATGCACCGACCACTGGCAACGCGGATGATTTTGATCCACGAACTCTACAACTATCTCCCACATTCCCAAGATCTCCTATATATCTCTTGTAGAGATACCCTTCTCCATCTCTGGCGCATCTTGCAAACTATTTGATCGTTGAACCACCGTATGCTGCTGCGAATATAGATCGTGTAACTCCACTCTTGTCATGTCCTGACAATCTGTACCTCGACGGGTTCTTTCATATCTCTCTTATCCACCTCTATACCCATGGAGCATCCCAATAACCCAATCCTTCATTCCCTTCCAAAACTAAGAGGCCCAACACGTCCAACTTACCAACTTAGATTTAATGAAATTACGCAATATTTTGGTTCTTAATGAAATCATGTAGCCTAAGAGTTGATGCACAATAATTGGCAGTCTTATTGTTTCATTATATCCTTCGGGAAAACCAAGCATTGTTATTACAGCGAGCTACAAACAGTCACTGTCAGTTTAATATTTTAGGCGACCCCCGAGGAATGGCTTTCCTTTATACGCTGAGAATTTCATTAATTTCCTCCTGAAAGTCAAAATTGCATTTTAATTTAACGAATATAACATTAATTTTACAGCTATTTTCTGCCTACGCATATATTGCACATCGTTCATATATCCCATATTCGAGGGGCAAAAGTCAGCCATATCGATATTTTGCGATGCCTAATTCAGTGGCGAATTCAGTCTCATCGCATTGCGATCCTGTGCTGCGGTTTATTTCGCAAATTGCGAATTGCATTCATTTATTTACCCCAAATCGTGAAATTAATTTCGTTAGCATTATTGTTTTGCATCTGGTGCAGTTCTCTGACACCGAAACACTCCGAAATGAAATTTCTCGGAATCAATTTGCGCGCACGTTGAAAGCTGCTTAGTGCAACTTTCGAACGCACAAAAGGGATTTCGCGCACGCTCGTAATATCGCAATAATTTCGACATTTCCATTGCCGGCAGCCGACGAACCCAGTTCCGCCGCCGTCTCCACCAACCTCCCTTAACACAATGCCAACTGACAGACGCAATTCTTAACTGTGATTTCATTTTCTTGGCCATGGTAAATACTTAAGCTCGTGCACCGGCACAAATTCTGTTAACGCCATCGTGCTGAAGATCGCCTGCACCCCATAAACCATTCGTCTACAGGCAGCGAGTGATTTGGCAAAATAATGCGGCGCGCATTGCATAATGCTACTTGATTACACAATTTCTGAGTAATTCGCAGGCACACGTATTCTCTATTCACCCTTCCATCCCATTCGCACAAATGTCCAATGCACCACGTTTTCCGACGATGAAATTTAGTGACAATCGTACGCACAGATTGCTGGAAATGCTGGCCAACTTATTGGACACGGAAGTGGCAGCTGAAAGGCCACTTTCCACTTTTTGCCACTTGTCCTAGTGGTTTCACGCTGATCTCGATTGTTTTTACCGCCATCACAGGACAAAGCCACCTTTAAACTGGCCCAAAGGACATACCCGAGCAGATATTGAATTTGCTCTTGAAATTAATAATAAACGCGGAATTTCCCAGCGTTATAATCCTCTTGACTTTTTCCTGCTATATTTGCCTGTGTCAGCTGAATTACATATCAATTTCCGCACGACTGGCTTCTAATGAATCGATAGATCAAGTCCCAGACTGCGGAAAGCAACGATGCGCTAATGGGGATCGAAGTGGACGCTTGGAAGGCGGGTGGAAACTTGTTGGGGTCATTTTGAGCGCGAAAATAACTCAAATGTGATTTGTGCAATGCGATTAATGATGCACTACAGGGAGCAGCAGTTGGGGTTGGCGGCAAGAGGCAGGGGATGACCACCATCTTGTGGCACATCGCATAGCGTTAAGTTGAGCTTCGACAGTCGACTGCTAATTAATGCAAACTGATTGTGATTCGTGTGGCAGTTGCATGCGCACCGCGACCAGCAGAAAGCCGCAAGGACAATACCAGCAACCGCATGGATAACAAGTACTGCGATTGTGCTCGCTTTAGAATTCCTACGCTTTACCGTTCCCCCGTTTCGATCACCGGTAAAGCGTTGGGATTCTGAATCAGGCGCCTTCGCCCACCAACCTCCCATCTTCAATGGACGACGTCATAAAAAGCAAATGGCAACTACTCCAGCAGGCAACTGGATGGTTCGTTCATTCGTCGCCGTTTACTATTTCCAATTAGGCTGGAATTTCATCAGCTGCAGCAGAGTGCACTCGGAAAAACTACGACGCTGGTTGGAAGCAGTGTCCAGGAATGCGCGGATCCTCCGCAAATGTGCCAATATCCTATTACATTTCCATTGTATCCTGCATGGCAAACAACCTTTCACTCGCCGCGAACTTCATCATCCCGCTACTCGACTTGCAACTACTTTACGCGTAAATATTTTCTTTTCCTCTTATTACCAATCTTCCGGCTTATGTTGGTGCTAGATTATGCATCCTACCACTGTCACCCACAATCGATGTCATGTTATATGGATTGGTATCAGTACAACATTAATAAATATCTGATATATTTACAATTCAGCATAAGGCAGCAAGTCCTAAGAGCGATTTGAAATTTTATTGTCGGCAATGAAAGTTTGACCGTATATCATTACGAGTTTACGGTATTAGTTTCATCGAACAATCGTAACCCTCCTGGGACAAGGAAAACATTCGCATAAAACTGCATTTCGTAGACGTGTGCAAATCCTGCCAGTATTTGTCTCTCATTTCCACAACTAGAAAAACAAAAAACGCCAGGCTGTATCCTTACCAGTGACGAGTTCATCACTATTCTACAAAGTTTACGCTTTTGCCTGTTAGCTTTCTATCAAAGAGGAGAGAAATTTTACGGTGCCCATAATATTGGAATCAGATCTGGGATCTTCATTCTTTCACGCTTTGTTTCCGCAAGTTTCGACAAGCGTGAATTGTGAAGGATTGCGCAAAACTAAACCCTGTCAGCCTACTGAACGAATAAGAGGGATGGTGTTTTAATGTCTCTTGCCAACCACATGTGGAATTTATTTCCACTCACAATTACCAACTAGATGGCACGTCTTTATTCGACAATCGCATACGAATATGTAAATCTCGAGATGAAATATGGAGTTGAAATCTTTGGGCTTTCCAGTGGTTTTCCAAAATTGCAGAGATTCGGAGAGACGGCTTAATTTGATTCATTTGCAAATGTTGTGTGATATTTAACTAACTTATTCTGAGTTACCCCACCCGATAGTGAGATGGGGCTGACAATAGAGCAAATTGCATATCAACGCAAATATTTACTGAGAATTGTATTCTTGTTGCAGAGGCGGATTACACGCTGGACGACTCCTTCTGGATCGATGAAAGTCCAGCTGGTGAGTGCACAATTTCAGGGAAAAGACTAATACAATGCGAACGCATTTCGATGTTTCAATTCAGAACGAACGAATTTGGTCTCAGAAAGATGTCCTTTGTATTCGTAAATTGCATTCACTCAGCGCCCTCCGCCCCCTTTACACTTTCAGTCTGCCGATGGATTGCACACACAGGACAAAAGTTTATGCAAACATTTCGCCCGCATTTGAACATTTGTCATGGTTCAAGGCAAGAAATCCCTTTCTCGCACTCAGCAACTGGCAAACTTCTACATCTTACTTTCGTTTTGCACGAGTAATTCTGGCCAAGGTGGTAGGATATGTTTATTAACAATTTCGAAGATACTTCAAGCGGATTTATTGAAAATTTCACGCACGTATCATTATTGGCTTTATCCTGCCTTAACCTATAGGACTGGAATGGGCTTCCTACTCAATTGCCAAAAAGTTGATTAGAATATTCTGCAGCTCTCTTTGCGACAATGCAACCTGCGATGATTTATGTTGTAGCTTTCATTGTAAACAATAGAATTGTGCGCTCACGCCTTCTCGCTCCTTCCCTGTCGATGCACGGGGGACTCGAATGACTACAAGGAATGTCGAGTCCTTGCACTGCCACGTGCAGCCCTTCTTGTTGCATAAGTATGTTTACGTCTTGTCGGAGTTGCGTAAGTTATTGCCGCACGGAGGGAATACCGCTATTCATACTCCCTCCGCATCTACAAGTTTAATCAGCGCCACTTTTCAATATGAAGCCGTATATAGAAACCTAAGGTCCTTGACGACTATATGCGCAGCTCCTCAACATACCCAATGCATACTAGATGAACTCGCCTTTTATTGCAAAGAGCTGTATTTCAGAAACATCATTATCTGCCGCCAAATCACGTAGAATATGAAATTGTAACTTTTATGAGAAAAATGTTTAACTCGGAAGAAGAGTAGCGAAAGATATCAGAATAAGTTTCATAATTTATCGTGTACCTAACAAATCTCTAAGTAAAACATAGTTCGCTTGACTTGTGCTAATTGCATCTAGACACATTCTTATGATTTATTAATGTTTTTTGAAATCTCAAGTTCTAATTACGTGTCGAAGTTGTTACTTGAATTCTGAATATCCTCCGGTGTGTTAACTCGATTCAAACAATTGTTGTTATCATTAATTGTCAAAATTTCATGCGCAGATTTGGGAAAACTTGTCGGCGTATACTGAAATGGAGGAAAACGCGACGAACAGCATGAACCTCAGCATTATCCCAGATTCGCCAACTTTGCGAACGCAGAGCCAGTTATTCAAGTCTAATTAACAGAACTGGCTAATTAATGCGATCGCGCATACACATGTAAAATAGAAAACTATCCGCTCGAACGTTTGCAGGCACCCCATTTACTGCTTGTTAGCGAAGTGCGAACGAATTCGTCGCCACATTCACCCATACTCATCCAATTGTTGGCGGAGGCGGCGGCGGCGGCGGCAACGAAAGCAAAGTGAATGTAAGTGCTGGTTGCCAGCTAGTTTGAATAGTTTAATTACGTTTATGCCAGCCAGCTTGGATGTTAGCCGTCACTTATCAGCCGCCGAGTGTTCAAAGCGGGACGTCCGAAGCTGGAACTTCGCCATCGCCGCCTCCGCCGCCACCCCTGTCCATGCTCAATAGTTTGCCACCAAATTCGCGCTTCGAACTCGTCAATCGTTGAAAGTTCGTACAAATTATTAACGAAAGCTCAGTTTTTACTCGTATTTTAGGAAATCTCACACACTTCCGACCGTTAATGGTCTGGAATACGCGTATTCTATATTTGTATGTATGGAATCTCCTCCTAAAATATTAATAATTCGATCGAAATGAAATATTGGGCATGTTGTGTGGACTCCAAGGACAATGCGGAAGATAAGACAATTGGAAAAACCTCATGGTTCGAAAGTTACACACTAAGACCCCGCTTTACGCTGTCCCGTTTAACGCTGTTTCGCTTTAACGCTCTTTTATTTGGCCAAGGCCATTC
>JAOEHK010017092.1:0-10231 GCA_025447835.1 Labidoglobus nevermanni | reverse complement strand
AAGAGAACCCTGCTGGGCAATGGTGCCCGGACATCATCCTTTTAATTACCACTTGTGTAATTTGGGATTAGTGGACTCATATCCCATGCTCATGCAATGCGCTTTGATACATACGGCAGCGTATATGGAAGAGGGGCAGCTTGACACCCTCGGACATAATCGCAATGCCTTCAAGGGAGCTATTGAATTTCCTTCAAGCAATTCAAAAGGAGTCACTTGGATTTTAAGTTAGAGGGTCACAGTACAATAGGCCTTTTAGGCCGCAGTGCTCAGGGCGAATGGTGCCCGAATGGTCCCTAACCTTTTCGTGAGGAAGAGTCAAATGACCGTTAAAATACCCACCAAGGACTGCACAAATTGTACAGAAGACTCCCCACTATCGAACCATCTGCAGATTTTAATGGTCGCTTAGATTTTCATGAAATTTTCGGCTCGTTCCTTAGCACGTATTTTCAGAGAGCCGCGGGTTCAAAAACCCTGGGTTTAGGGAACATTGTATACAAAAAAAATCTAGTAAAATATTTGGAGAGCAATTTCTTTTATGCCATTATGAATTCAGTAATCTTTGAATAATACTGATTCGGTCTGCGAATAACGAAATGTTTAGCAGAGATTACAGCAACCTGGTCACAATTTTCAGCCCGCTATTTCCGGAGCCTTGACTGTATTCTTATTTCCTGTTTTCAATGATGATTTCAAATGTTAAACGATGAAAGTAGTGAACTGAATTGTTATGTTGACATTGAGTACCTGAGAGTGTGCAACCCTTGAATGGACTATTGAAATCGTTTAGCCCGTTACTAATATTGCGTGCTTTGTATTTCATTAGGCAACTAAGCGCACCAGCCTAACAGGAAGCAAATCCAGCGGCAACACAAAGGGCGGCAAATCTGCCAGCATGATACGCGTATCAATCTCTTTCAAGGAGGATGTTAAACTGCATGAAACTGAAAATGCATGGAAGCCAGCTAGACTGAATTTAAGCGTTGAGCAGAGCGACGATGATCGTAAGACTGGAGTAAGTTCTTGCACATTCACGAATTGGCCTTGCAACTTATATGACTTCTTCATAGGAATTGTATAAGAAAGTGCGAGGTGTGCTAAACAAGTTAACACCGCAAAAGTTCGATACGTTGCTATGCCAAATCAAAACATTGCCAATCGACACGTCCGAGCGCCTCCAGGGCGTGATAGACCTGGTCTTCGATAAGGCTGTCGACGAGCCGAACTTCTCGGTGGCGTACGCGCTCATGTGCAAGGAACTGGCGCTGATGCAAGTGCCCGTGACTGCCGAGAGCAAAGAGTACGTCAACTTCCGCAAGCTGCTCGTCACGCGATGCCAGATCGAGTTCGAGAAGAACTCCAGCGAGGAGAATAATCGCAACGGCCGCCTCAAGGACATTGAGGAATGCACGGATCCCGATAAGAAGAAGGAGATCATGCTAATGCTGGAAGAGGATGACCGACGCATTCGAATGAAGTCCGTAGGAAATATTAGGTTTATAGGTAGGTTCGTGACCACTCTTATTTCAATAGGATGCATTTTTATGAAAGTAGTGGACTGAATTGAAATGCAGATATAATTGCATACTGATTCCCCCAACCAGGGCCGGCGTAACCTTATGCGGGGCCGGGTTCAAGAGTTGTTCCTTCTCATAAGGTTGATGCAATGGCGCAGGGGGGAGGGGCTCCACGTGGATATATTGGGATTTTTTGAATTGCCACACCGGGCAAGCAAGAGGAATACCCGGGTATTCCCCGTGCTCCGCAACATTTTCAGGCCCGGGGCACACTAAAAGTCATCCTAGAATTCTGCGGCACACTAAGAGTTATTCTAGAATACCGCGACACACCAAAACGAAAATGGATGTATTAATTGATCAAATACCTAAAATTTTTAATCAAAATTTCTCTTTCTATTCAATACCATACATCTATTATATAAAATCTTAAGTATGTACGGGCGAGCGGTATTGTCGTCTAAAATACACAATGGATTTGTAATTAAATGTTGCATAAATGTTCCGAGTACACCGGGGCATATTTGTAGGAAAACAGAATTTTGAAAATCCATTGGTTGCCAAGATATGGCAAAAAAGCATAATTCCCATTGTCGCGTTAAGCCGCCTGAGTGGCGTCACTACGGTCGCGGCGGGAGGGGTCCTCTCAGTTGGCTGACGCGCTCATCCCGTTAGCCTTGAACAACCGTTCTCCATCTATTGCCGAACCAAACGAAAAATAGAAGTTAACTGTAATTGTAGTTCAAATTTAATGCCAAAATTACTTGAAATATACTATTTAATGATTAAATTAAACGATTCCTTTACGATACGATGACTTAAATAAATAATATTAATAAGTCCCAAAAATTTAAGTAACCCCAAAATCGGGACATTTTAAAAAGGAGGAAGTTCTTTAAATAGCGGGACTGTCCAGCCAAAATCGTCACATTTATAATACCGGGTCAATCCTTCTAAAAGCGGGACTGTCCCACCAAAACCGGGACATTTGTAAAAAGCCGGACAGTCCTCTAAAAAGTGGGATTACACTATCAGAATCGGGACATTTCTAAAAAAGAGCAAGTTCTCTAAATAGCGGGACTGTTCCACCGAAATCGGGACATTTGTAAATACTGAATCAATCCTCCTAAAAGCGGGACTGTCCCATCAAAACCGGGACATTTGTAAAAAGCCGGACAGTCCTCTAAAAAGTGGGATTACACTATCAGAATCGGGACATTTCTAAAAAAGAGCAAGTTCTCTAAATAGCGGGACTGTTCCACCGAAATCGGGACATTTGTAAATACTGAATCAATCCTCCTAAAAGCGGGACTGTCCCATCAAAACCGGGACATTTGTAAAATGCCGGACAGTCCTCTAAAAAAGCGGAATTACACTATCAGAATCGGGACATTTGTAAAAAGCAGGGGACAGTTCTCCAAAAAGCGGTGTTAATCTCACCAAAATCGGTACGTATGGTCAAGTCAGGCAGAAAAGACTATGCAGTTTTGGAAAGTAGGTGTTCAGTCCGAATCCACGTCATTACAAAAGGGGGTTAAACATAATTTGCAAATATTAAAAATTACTTGAAATCGGGACTTTAATTTGAGGCCACCCCGGGCAACGCCGGGGAGATTTCCTCTTGTATTATATAATAATTAAAGTGATACTTGCGCTTGTTTTAATAAACATTAATCTTTTATATTCGACTCTATATTGGGTAATGCAAGCCAAAGTTATTGGTCGATATTAGTTGCGGTTGCAGAACGTTCCTCTACCATTCCATTCCAATATTCCAATACTATATTCCTTTTCAAATGAATACAAGAAGGATATACAAAGGCCCCAAATAGTAGGGCCTAAGTGCTGCGTGTATTATACGCCTCTAAAACCCCAACCAACCAAGAACAATGAAATGAAACGAAAAACTTCACAGCACCCACTTTGAGAAACTGTGTTCTAATTGGAGCAAAACTGTTCCAGGTGAATTATTTAAGCAACAAATGCTTACAACTACCATTATGGTGCGATGTTTACACCATTTGATTGAAAACGAAGACGAAGAGAGGCTGGAGTGCTTATGTAAATTGCTGACGACAGTGGGCAAGGAATTGGACATCAAAAACGTAGACATCCAGCGCATCTTCGACAAAATGCGGACCAT
Organism: Labidoglobus nevermanni; assembly: GCA_025447835.1. Classification (NCBI taxonomy): domain Eukaryota; kingdom Metazoa; phylum Arthropoda; class Insecta; order Coleoptera; family Staphylinidae; genus Labidoglobus; species Labidoglobus nevermanni. Next base: position 6,568 of record JAOEHK010017092.1, on the reverse strand, counting down.
CGTCGAGAGGAAGCATGGCAAAGTCAGCAGTCGGGTGCGATTCATGCTCCAGGACGTGATGGATCTACGCGCCTGCCAGTGGGTGCCCAGGCACACCGACTTGAATCCCAAGACCATTGATCAGATCCAGAAGGAGGCGCACAACGAGCACATGACGATACAGGCGCTCAACTCAGTGCCGAGTTCGCAGCGCAAGGACGAGCGCAGTATGGGCTCAAATGCTGATCGCAAGCGCGGCAATCGCAACATCGGCGGCGAAGACGGATGGACGACGCCGAACACGCGCAACAAGAACAACACGTTCACAGTTCAAAGCGACAAGCTGAAGGTGCAGCCGCCGCCAACCGATGAGCCGCTGGGCAGTAGCGCGGTCTTCGCCACGTGGGGCATCGGATCGAAGGTCAAGTCGGGTCCCTTAGCGCCGCTGCAATCGGGCGCCAACCCGTACGCCCCGCTGGAGAAATGCAATGACATGGATAGTCGCGGATACGGCCGACATAAGGAGACGTACAATCCGAAAGGGTCGAGCTTAGAGCGCAGCTACAAGCAGTACGATGGTAGAAACTCGCGCTCGGGGTCGCAGCATCGTGCACAGGAGAATTCGCAGCGTATTACGCCAACTCCAGCGCAAGCCAAGCCTCCACAAGCGCAGGTATACGATGACGTGCAGATCGCTCAAATCGAGAAGAACGCTATCGAAGTAGCGAAGGAGTTCGTTGCCGAATGCGCTACGCTAGAAGACGTCGAAGCCGTTATTACAACGATTTCACCTAGCATACACGAAAAGGTCATTAGTTGGATGTAAGTTCGCAATGATTGCAGTTGACCGCCCATCAATAATTGGAAAATGATGTAAAATGCCACATTTGCCCACAGATTCAACTCGGAGTTTGAACGATCGAAGAAATCTAGATTAAGAACTGGCATGATGTTTACGCATTTAGTGAAGCGCAACATCATTGCAGCCGAACAATACTATACTGCCTTGGAGACAGCATTTGCCAGTGCTGAAGACCTTATCGTAGACATTCCGCAAATTTGGATGTTCTACGCCGAGTACTTGCGTGCGTACCAACATGCAGCTCGCCTTACGCCAGTCTCACTTAATGTTTCTTATAGTTTCACCACTCACAAGCAAGATCCTACCCCTTAAGAAGTTGCATAAGTGCGCCGAGTGCATAATCCGACAGAAATACGGCGACAAACTGCTCGCGGAAATTATTCAGTTGATTGTCGAAAAGAACGGACCCAACTTTTGGACTGCTTTATGGCTTGCCTCGAATTTGTCGATCAGCGATTTCATGGATACAAAAGCAGCTGAAGATTTCATCTCCAAATACGTAAGCAATGTTTAATCGCAATTGCCTCAATATGTAATTGCTCTCTTATTGTGAAACTAATGGCTTGTGCTTTATCTAGAAACTTGAGTGCCTAATTGGAGGCAATGTAAATCCTGCATATAGCCAATCTAATTTAACGTATTGTGAAATTGAAGAGAAATTAAGGAAATTTGCTCATTCAAATGCGCCTAGTGATGATGTTTATAATTGGATTGAGGTAATTATTGCGTTTTTATGTTGTTTCCTCTTATAGGCTAGGGCAGGGATGGCCAACCCCAATGAACTCACGGGCCACTTTGAAACTACATCCGCGGACAGTATATATACATTCATACATTGTGTTGTTTTGTTGGAGGGCGTATGCAACTACGCAGCACTTAGGCCTTACTATTTGGGCCCAGTGTGCATCCTCCTTGTGGGGCCACTTAGTTTTATACAAGGACAGATAGAATTGGGTTTTTGGGATGGGATGGGGTATCGTAGAGGAACATACTGCAACCACATATGCCAGTTTAGATGTTCCAGGAATTGAACATGTCACTAGGCTCGTGGGCCATCTGCACTACCGTTCTTTTTTTAATTAGCTTGGAAAACCCTACTTAAGGGTACCCTTGCTGCTCTCATATCTGGTGGTCCGTAACCACTGTATAGACGTCGGGTATTCCCTTGGTCATTACGCGGGCCATATATGGGCCTGGGGTTGGCTGTGCCTAGTATAAGGGAATATTTGATTAATTCTGAGTGCATTATTTTCGCAGATGAACATTGGCAATAATGTAACAGATTACAAGTTCATACGCATATTAACGACGGTGTACATCGAACACTCAATAGTCAACGAAAAATTGATCGAAAGCGAGTTCCTCAACTGTTACAATTTCTTGCATAGGTACATCTCAGCAAATCCGGAAAGGGAATTGCAATGTTTGTTCGCAATTCAATCAATAGTCAACCAATTACATCATCCTCAAGGTTTGTATGCATTGTTTTGTTCTCATAGGTATTCAAGAATTGAAAAATTATATATACAGTGAAACCCCGATATAACGTATTTCGTAGGACCGACTGGAAAACACGATAGATCCAGATTATATGATATTTTCAGGTCCCATCCGGCGCTCTCCCCTGTAAGTTTTTGAAACTTAATTCCGTGACGTCCCTTAGATTAGTCAAACCTAACTTCCGAAGGGAAGCTGCCATCAGCAGATCTATTAAATATTTTCTGAAATTACTTCATTCCCTAATTGGTATTCGTGGCGCTCGCTGCATGGGCCTCGGGTATTCCCCCATGTTGCTTGTTTGCTAAGCGAACCACAAAATATTCACAATAGACACATGCGGGCCGCGGGTTGTTGACCTCTACTCTAGAGTATGCTGCAGGCTTGTCGCAAAAATTGTTTTCATTGTTTTTATCAGGGGACCTAGAGTATTTCCCCTGTTTGTATGTTGTGCCTTGGCCCAGGAAGAGCCTACCCAGTTTGAAGGATACCCCCCGAGCTTTGCGTCATATCTTCATCGGGGAACACCCTTCATCTTCCAGGCAGATGACAATAATGGCCGTATTTGTCCTCCATTCTAGAATGGAAGATAAAGGGTATTCTCAGCGGGTATTTCCCCGGGTTTGACCGTTACGGTTTCTAGCAACCGGGAAACCCAATGATATTGACTATGTTCTGGAATATACTTTTATCCAAACAGTATTCGTAGTTGCCCGATGCATAGACTTCGGGTATTCGTGCTTTTTGGCTGCCCGATCCATGAAATACGAATTAAAAAACATACCTCGAGTTTTCTTTGCAAAAAATCGGAGATATTTTCGTGGTACCAACACACTCATTCGATATATCGGGGTACGCTATATGGAGATTCTACTGTGTTTTAATGTATAATTAGTATGAATTAAGACTAATGACTTAATTACCACTTTCAAGGTCTTTTGTTAAAAATATTCAACGCATTATTCGAAGATGGAGTCATCACACAAGATAGTTTCATGAAATGGAAGAATAGTCCGGATCCTCTTGGCCAAGAGAACAAAGGTATTGAAGTGTTGATTGAGCCTATCAAGCGATGCATAAATTTAGTCAGCAGTTGCAGCAAGGCATGCGGCAAATGTGTTACATTTATGCAAGAGCAAACGAAAAGAATTCGCTAGCACCAGTTCCAGCAATGAACGGCGTTTGATAGTCCTCTTTTAACAGTGTGCCACTTGGGAAAGATCACAGCTCAAGCGTTCTTTCTGTTCGCAGGGGTTGCTGTCAAGCAGTTGACCTGCTTCTTCACGCAAATGCAGGAGGCCGAGTCGGAGAACGAGTCCGGCTCGGTGTCGGAAGACTAGCATCCGATTGTCTTCGGTCCTCTGGAATGGGCGGCCGAATGTTAGCGTTATTTTTGAAAGGGAACATTAGCGTCTTGCTCGGCCGACAAGTAGCAACCAAGATCGTTCACCGCTCGCTGATCGCATGCTAAATCCACGACATTTGTGATGGTGATAAGGACAAGTCACTGCATGGCAAATGCAAGCAGCAAACACTAACTTGATAAAATCATAGTGACTCTTGTGTTAGTTAAAATTTATACAATTGTTTATATATACAAATATTTAACATACGGCAAAAAGGTAACATTATTTAATTATGTACATTACATACTTTTTACGACGATATTGTACGGCAGTGGTTCGAAACTTGCAAGTCAACGGTCACTCGGCACGTGCGGGCTACTCAGATAACGAACGCGAAAAGTGCGCGCATCTGCAATTAATAATTGCGAACATATCCATTGCAGCTTTTCACGTTTGGATCGGAAAGTGCGCGCTAACTCATTGTGCTCAGTGTCCGCAAGTTAATTCATACATGCAGTTATGAATTAAAGTACTTTCAACAAAATCAAGCGAAACAAGAAGACATTCACCAAACAAATGAATACAAATTACGGAATATCCTAGAGCCTAATGAATGATGGAGAATCAAAGTACGATTCACAAGCAAGCGCCTTCGAAATGCATCCATTGTTTATTGGGCCTCCACAATAGAGACTAACAATTGTTTTTTCTCTCTTGTACGATGATTTGTTGCATCCGAAAATGCTTTTGCGGATTCCGTTGGATGCGATCGTGTTCAAATCCGCGTGCAATTCTGTGCGAAATGATGGCAACAACTTATTTGTTATTTTTATTATTTGTTATTCAAGAAAAAAGCTATTATGATTTACCAGCTACATACGAGACGTGCTGTCTTTATATTTGTTAAGTTATAGATGATACGAGTTTGTAAAGAAGTGGGTCAGCAACACTACCAACAACCAGTCATAAATTAAAACAAAATGATCAAGCAAACATTCAGCGATTATTTATAAAATGTACAAGAGCCTACTAAAACACAAGCCCATCCATACTCTTGAGCCGAACTCTTGTGCTTGCACCTTGAGGGCAACATTGTCATTGTTTACACTATTTTTGTACAACGCAATGCCTACCGAATCATAAACCGGAATCATTGAAATTGGAGGATTGTGCTAGTCACATTTGTTTATAATTTTACTAATTAAGCCACAATTCAAGAACGTAACGTAATCAGGTGAATTGTATTCGCTTGTCATGTCAGCAGGCCGCAAATTCGTTTTATACCATGGTTTTATTGCAAATTCGTTGAAATATTGTATATAATCGTTTTATGCTTTTGTTGATATTAAATTGTTACCAATTTAATTTCATGCGGCGAATTCGTGCGATTCCTGTCAGCTCGCTGCAAATTACAAACTTAAAACTTATATACAGTATTTTTCTGACTGATGTGAATAATTGTAAATAGAAATGAACGCTACGTAAGCTATACATAAATACAGGTAATGCAAACAGTTACAGTACATGAAACTTCCAGGTTGTTGAGTATGAATGAGATAAAGGACGCTTTACGAAGCTTTGTAAAGAAAGAAGCCAAATCCATTAACTATATTTAATAGGATATCTGTACACACGCAACAACTACCATTGCTCACAGATCTAGACTTATGATTTCAACTAAAACGACGAATGAATTATTGATAAGGCGCAAAAATAATTGAAATCTATTGTAATTCAAGTTGCGAGCAGCAATTTGTTTCGACCGACAATGAACTGAATGCATGAATTTAGTTCATTCATTACTTGTACATAGTTCAAGTTTGTTTTGCGATATTTGTTGAGTTGTTCAATCATTCTGCAGGCATGGCAGCAAGAGTGTAAATTATACATACATATAACACGCGCACATGCAATGAATTGATTCGCAAACGAATTGCAATGAAAATCGATGACAATTTTACACTAACATATTGCAGAGAGCAGCTCAATTGATAACGAGACTGCAAAATGTTCGAGCAAACACATGAAGAAACACAAAATTGAGCGAGATAATGCGTAAAGAATTGACAAAGCTGTTGTAAACAGAGAATTTTTGTAAGATGAAATTGCATCTGGCAATATTAAAGGGAGTACATTGAGGAAGGTACGGATAAGCGTTTATAATGAATCATGCGGAATTGATGCTGTTTCTGAATGGAGGTGAGAATGATTATAAAGAATTGAAAATGTGAGGAGGTCATGTTTTAAGTAAACATAAAACGAGAAAGTCTATTTGTTTTATTCTGCGATTACATTTCCTGTCAACTTTACAGCACTCAACATTGTCGGATTTCGACAAGATTCTTGATTTTATCAAGATGTACTTCTAGGATGATATCTCGCTCGGTAGCTGAACGGTACGTAACGCAGGTGGAGCACGACTCTAGTGACTTGGGTTCAATCCTTGGCAGAGCGTTACTGTTGAATATCGAGCGGCCAGTAGAGAGAGGTCAGAACGACTAACGCACTAACGCAAAGGAAATTTCAACGAAACTCATGGTTCGAAAGTTATAGCGAAAAAAACAATACTTCACGACAAACGGCACGGTAATACCGCTCGAATGCGTCGACGTCCGTTGTCAAGCAATGATTGTTTACCGAGCGAATGTGCACGGGAAAGAATTGTCCATGCAATATCAAGTAGGCTGAGACAGCGGGGTACGACACTGCAAACCGATTGCTAACAGGTGCAGATGTACAAATATGTAGCTGTGAACTAAACTGAAAACCTCTACGTAGGTTTCCGGATAGGGAAGAATTCAAACATTACCTCTTTTCGGCTAATGTCAAGCAATAAGTTAATAAAATTGCCATTAATTAATAGCCTTGGCCATATTCTCAAGCC
>JAOEHK010017081.1:0-10236 GCA_025447835.1 Labidoglobus nevermanni | reverse complement strand
CAAAAAATTCAGAAATATGCAAAATGGGGCAAAAAATCGCCGAAAAAGCAACGAATGCAAGAAAATGCAAAAATGCTGAAATCCGAGCTCTATTAATAAGTAAGACACATTGATATAACATAGCGAGCAAGCACGGGGAATACCCGTTCTCGAGTAACGAGATTTCGGGAATTCTCGATGTTCCTTGGCCTGGAATAGGTGTTTTGCCTCCAAGAAAATGTAGTCACTTTATATTAAGTACCTGTAATTTATATATATTTGAAACGCTTAATAATTACATATGCACGTTTATTGGTAGGTCCTAATAAATAATTGCCAGTCATTCATGTTATGAAATAATAATTACTACTGTGCCAGGCGTATTTTCATTGCGTAGTAAGTAACAATTTTCAGCAATAAATAATGAGTGAACAGGAATAGAATATCGTACCAATAATGATACAAATCAACGCCCAAGTCTGTAAAGAATAAGTCACCCCGCATGTACAGGCAGTATTCCTGCTCCGGACATTCCCATTTACCTCGATCCATACCAATGAGCGGTCCAGCAGATGCATTCAAGCAGTATTTCAAGTACGCAAAGTTCGAAATATACCTAACAGCCCATTTTAGATCTTTGATCATGAATCCGAAGCCGCTGAGCAGCATCAGTGGCGTTAACGCGATCGAGCCCAGAAATATTCCGTTCTGAAATGGTGGTATTTGGCAGAACGTTGAATTTCACCCATCAAATGTGATTACCACTAATCGCACCGCAGATCCAATGCACTTTCCTAACGTTTGTGCCAGCAATAGGACGAAGAGTGTTCCGAAACACAGCAATGCGTACCGTTTGAGTTCGAGGACCTGTCCAGTCATCAGAAATATGACTGCCGACGATAGAATGGAGCAGAGAATCTGGAAAATTATCTCTCTTCGCTATCCTCTGATTGGTAATCAAGTTTCCGCAATTATTTACCGTTAACGGATATTCCACTATTGAATTAGTGATTAAGTATAAGTGGAGGCGGTAGTAGCCATTGAACAATTCCTTTTTTAACACGGATTTCTCTTGGGGAACTGCAAGCAGAGAGGCCCGAACTTATGGGACCTGCATTTGCTTATTCTACTCACAGTAGAGAATGGTCAGCATTAGAATGGGCTGCGTATTGGCGATAATAAATGCCAGAAGCATGTAGTAGGCATGTAGCATGCGTGTAGCATCATTTCCGGCATTGAAATACAACATTCCGATGATCATTGTGGCTACTACGCTACTGATCAATCGCTGATGTACCAAACTCTGCAATTGCATCAGTTATGAATGTCCTCAACGAAGTAGCTTAGCGTGGGGGGTGCGGAGGGTGTGGTGGGTGCGGCCAGATCCTGTGCCCGTAGATAGTGTTGGTGGACAAGACTAGGAGGTAACTTTTCAGAATTGGTGCAAATTTTACAGGAAAATAACATCTTTAGGGGCCACCCCAGCGGGTGGCAGACAATCACGCTACGCTACTACCCCAACATCAATCCTCGCATCACCTTATTCTGTCTTAGCTTGTAGAACTGCCATTTGCATAGCGTCAGAAATTCGTATCGCATTGATAAGCGCACTTTTTCATTGACGGCCGGCTTCAATTTAATGTCTTCATCTAGGGTGTAGAACAAATTGCGGCCATTATCAATGGCGGTGGTCAGTTGCTTGATGTGGTCGAGCCCATAATCACCGCTAGACAATTCCATTACTAGAATGCCATGATAGGCCTTAGCTTGTACTTCTAGTGAAGTAAGTTAGAAACGAACTATGATCTGCGGGGTTTGAGTAGATGCCACAGGGCAGCGATTCCTTGTCGAAGAATGTTATCATATTGCTGACGCTCCCTTGGTAGGTGCATTTGCCGGCCGCTAAGACGTAAACGTGGTCAAAGAGCTTGAAGATGTTGTCGGAGGGTTGGTGGATGGTGCAGACGACGGTTTTGCCGTGACGCGTCAGATTCTTCAGCTCGCTCATCGTCTGATAACATGCCAAGCAATCCAATCCGCTAAGATTGATTGAAAGTGGTATCAGTGACCTTCGGGGACAGTGTTGATCATCGAATCTTATCAAATATTTACGTAATTCGCTTTATGGTGTCGCTCAAGTCTAAGCGTTAATCTGAGATCAGAAGAAGTCCTCGAAACGAGAACGAGGACTCCAAACGAATCAACTAAAAGAATTGAACTCTGACTACATTTCGATGATAAATTATTCGTTTTTTTTTCTGCAGTGAGTTGAATGCGTCAATAAGTTGAATGATTTTCCACGATCGTTAACTGCGTGGGTTTTCTTGTATTCTAATTGAATTATAATGATTCAATGATAATACAGGGCGTTTTTTGAGCGTAGATAAACTCGAATTGAAATAAATTTGATTGCGTTTAAACCTAGTTTGAAATTGAATTTGAATCAAGTGTGAATTTGAATACGCAGCAATTGCTTTCCGCTATTTATTGATCGTAATCGTTGATCCATGGCGAATTGTTGTGAACAAATCGTTTCCAATGAATCGCAAGCAGACTGTAACTTCGATAACCTTTTCAATAATTCATCTGGAAAAATGCTTCGATATGGAATTGCGTCACCCGCAACGATCCATTTCTCACACGCCATTAACACCGAATGCCAACGCGCAAATAATCAGCGCTCATATGCAATGTAAATTAATCGAATTGATTAAGTCACCGTCCGCAATGAATGCTTACGTGGTCGGCTCATCCAAGAACAGGAACGTCGGATCGCTCAAGAGCTCTTGTGCCACCGACAGCCGTTTCTTTTGCCCTCCGGACAATCGTGATGTGATCGTCTTACGGTGCTCGAAGAGGCCAAGCGAAAGAAGCACCTCGGTGACCTATACCAATGCAACAGAATCGCTAATCATCACTTGATGCATTGCATTACGCAATTCTTCAATCGCTTTCAAACAAAAGAAATCCTTCAAAGAGAACATGCGAATCTTAAGCAATCGGCAGCCGATTCAAAGCTTACGCATTCGCTAAATTACAGTAAACCCCGATCTAACGAACCCCGATTTAACGAATAACCCCGATATACCGTTTGAAACTGCTGGTCCCTTGAAAAAACCTTGATATTACGAATAAAACTAATGCATTTTGGTCCCCTCGATATAACGAACTTCTTTGGGCCAAGTACATTCAATAAACTTCTTCCAATACGTAATTTTTCATGGAATTGAAGTAGCTTAAGATATTTGAAATGTACCGCTTATGATCACTCTTCATGCCTTGCGCCTTTTTGAGGCGGGATTGAATGATAAAAGAGCACTCAGGATAGGATTGACTTCGTCAATTTTGATAATGATGTAGCCGTTACTAGGATCCTTAACGACGAAGAAATTTTACATGAAACGGTGGAATTGGATGGTAAAGAAGACGAAGAAATTTCCATTATTTATCCGAATCAAGCCATCGAAAATTTTAACTGTGCCCGTAATTTCTCATTGCAATCAAACATTAATGAAAATGTGTTTGATCCATTGCACACTATCGAATCAGCCATAGATACCGCACGGTTTAGTAATTTTATGGTCCAGACTACGATAGACGAATACTTTCAAAAAATATAATGTATGACGTGTTTATGTTCATCTCTGAATTGTATACAATTGTATCAACATAATATATACCGAGTTCTTTTTTCATCATGACGACCCCGATTTAGCGAATAACGCCGATATAACGAATTTTTCACGTCGGTTCCTTGAAATTCGTTATATCGGGGTTTTACTGTATATCTTTTCTATAGTAACTTGGAAGCGAGTTATGCGCATTCGTTGTTTATGACTATCTCTCGTAACCATCTGAACTATCCCGGACCTACAAAATGACTTACTTTCAACATCTTATCCTCTGCACACTCCACTGGTCCGATCTTGAAGTCAGCGGCGTAGATCATATTCTCCTCCACAGTGAGATAATCGCACAAATTGTCCTCCTGTGTAATGTAGCACGACACCTTTTTGAATTCGCCAACATTGCGATCCAGGCCATTGATGCTGATGCGACCCTGAAAGTTTTCCGCCTGGAATCCTGTGAGGATATTCATCAGGCTGGACTTGCCAGCGCCAGACGGTCCCATTATAGCGATCAGGCATCCACCCGGAAAATGTCCACTCACATCATGCAGGATAGTTTTCTTCCTACCTGTAAATGGTCCGAGATTATTTACGCTTCCATGCTGCACCTTTCACTGAAGAACTTCGAACCTCTTAATTGAGACACGGAATAGTTTATGCCGGAAAACTTTAAAGCACACATATTTGCGGAATCCGCACTCAATACCCAACCGATCTCTTACAATTGGGTTGCTTGCGATTGAGGAGTAATGCATACATCGAACCAGTTCAGAGATCACGAATTTTGTAATACAATGCAGAATGAATTCATTACAACAATGCAATTTACGACGCGACTTGTGTTCAGCGCGTTAATCGACTTCCTGTTATTTGTCGACACCACTTTTACTTCCCGTTTTCACTCGCAATTGCAATTCAATGAGTAAGAAACTTAATTGTAGAAAGCATTGCCGAAATTGGCTTGGGGCGATGGACACTCAGCCGAAACCAATGAAACTAAACTAATCGGCAGCCGAAATTTTCGATAATATTTTCGACATGGTTTTGAATATGCAACGATTCGAGCGCTATCTGTCCGAAGACCTTGATTATGGCAGAATGAACACCGACACAAAGTTGAGAAGCGTGTTATCATTGCCAGACATTCGCTCGATTAATTGCTTACTCGACGGTAACTTATTCCATTTATATAGCTTATTAAATCGACTTCGGGAAGAAGTAAATAGTAGGGGTCCAGGATAGAGAAGGGGCTCAGAAATAGAACGTTATTCTTTGTGCTAATGCTAAATCTCTTCACTTGCTAGAAGACTAGTATTTTGTTTGTCTTTTAGCGATCAAATTCCTTCAGCAATGTTATGAACTAGTTACCGATGTGAAAGTGGAAAATTTCTTTCATAGAACTGTAAATATATAGAGAATTTCGCAAAATAAATTTCAGTTTTAGGAAATAATTCATAATTAGTTGGCTACACTTTGTAGAATTGCTTAATTGCAATTTTACGTGAGCCTCTTAGTTACTGGTTGATGTAGAATTTCTATGGTTATTAGGTTTCAAAGTTAAATTGCTTTCTTTGGCATTTGGCAAACGAGAGTTGTGTAAGAAAAAATAAGTGCTGAAAAAACGAATTTGCATTGCATAAGAGTGAATGAAATTATGACATCGAGTGCTAATTATGTCTTAAGACGCACTCATTATTCACAAATAATATCAACTTGACTTCCTTGTTTAAGACGCGTCAAGACTTTCACAATTTGCAACATGATCAATTGGTTGTAACAAGCCACACTACTGGCATTACAACTTTCTGCAAATGTTTACAATGCTGAAGTCTTCCTGCTGTCTACAAAAGGTCAGACCCAGTGAACAAATCTTAATTGCTTTATTCTCGATTTGTTAGTATTTCTTAGTATAAATCAGGGATAGCCAACCCATATGAACTCTTGTGCCACCTTGGAAATGCATCCTGACCCCGAGGGCCGCACATATACGAACGGACTTCGGGTATTCCCCGTTTGTCCATTGTGCCTTGGCCCAGAAACGACCACCAAAAGCGACCACGTTGAAACCACAAATGAAACCAATTTAGACCAAAATATTTGCCCTGATGATGGCTCGTTAGAGCTGACCCCGGTTGGCACAATTTATATTTGGCGATAAAGTAATTATTTGGAGTTTTGACAACATCATCTTAATTTCTATCCAAATTGGTACCCTTTCGCATCTTGTTGCTAGCTAGGACACAATATCCTATTGCACAGTTTCTCAAAGCGGGAGTATCCCTCAGGGGTGCTGCGGAGTGTCGCGAAACTTTTGATTTAATTACATTTACCAATCTAGGTGCCATAAAACAGCAATATAGAAAAGCAATAGTTTTCAACGAAACCGTATAAAACGTCATTTAAAGAGCTTTTGAGGAATTCTAAGCAATTCTCGGTACATACGCGGGCAACATTAGAGTATTTGACGGGCCATAAATAGCAATAACTGAGATGAATTGGGACAAAAATTTTCTGATATCTGCTGCTCGAACCTCCTTGTTCGTTACAGGGGTATGCGTCTGTCTTTATTTCTATAAAAAGTGTTTCTCCCGTAGTGGGCCCTGTCTTGTTATCTCTTGCGAGACCCTATCAATTACTGTGCTCTGGTACTTGTAAATGCAGATCCTACTCAGTATAGACTAACCTGTAAGATCGCACAATCACACCTCCTAACAAGGAGTAGTACTTTCTACTCTGTACCCAGGGACCTTCCACAGCGTAAGGTAGCGACGAGCGCTCTGCAAGTGACGCCGAGTGATAGGCTTGGGAGAAACACAAGTACGAGCACTGCTCTTGAGGTATTTGTTGTGTACATTGAAATAAAGCGCTTAGGAGACGGTGTGCATAAATCATGCAATTATCCACGCTATAATTCGAATGATAAGAGCATGCAAGTTGGCAATTTGATTATTTATAAGCATTTGTATCACCATGTAGAACCTTTTCCTTTACATAATTACTATGTAATTAATTCTTACACATTGTAGTTTAAGCGCAGTAGATGAGGTCTTCGCTTGCCGCATTAAGCAATGCGAAGTACGAAGAAATGCCTTGAACCAAATCGCAATATGCAAACACTGATTGAAAAATCTATTTTTAAATATTTACGCTTACTAGCGTCGGATTATACAATTCAATGAGTAATGCACTTCGGCATACGCCGATTCACGCATTATGTATGTTAATTTTATACAGTTTCGATTGTTACTTATTCCAAGTACATTTCGCTACCAAACTTTAGATCCATTTACTCACCTACTATTACATTATCATCCAAAGTTTCGGAGTTCAATGAAAGCGCTAATTTGCGGTGACAAAATTGCTACATGAAACATAAGTCATTCAAAAATTCGCTGTGATTAACTGTGAAACGCATAAAAATTGTTATCAATTGACTACGCAACTGATAAAACAATGACGTGCGTTTCTTGCATCAAAGCTAATCAAAATTCGGCATTTACATCCGCAAATTATCGGCAAAATCGGTGAATTTGAACATGGTTCTATCGGTGAATTAGTACATTTCTGAATGAAACATGCAATCAGCATTCCAAAGTTTAGAAATTTGTGAAGAATTTTAAGTGTGCCAGTAACTAAAATCGCATTTTGGGGCAGTCTGCCAGCCGTTAAATGTGTCAAAAATGGCGCTCTGAATTGTTGCTTGAAATTTATGAATTTGGGTGTGGCATATTTTTTAATACGATTAATCAACGACTTGTTGCGGGAAGTTAATGTGTTAAAAAATATCGAGCGCACGCAGTGGAATTCATAATCGCATCGTGATTGCATCCGTCAGCAGGCAGTTTGCAAGGTTAGGCAGAACGGGGTTGAAGGTTCGCGAATCAACAAGAAGAGACGAATTCTACGTCTGTAAGATGCAGAAAAAGAAGCGTGCGACTTTATTTTGCTAGGAAATGGTCCAGCAAAGGCTTAAAGCGTGAGAATGTCACGATTGGCAGATTACTTTGTTGTGGTAGGCTACGATCATGAAAAAGAACGTAGGTGGACGACGATTATTCGATTCTTCCGCTCACGAAATTCGGTTCACAGGTAGTGGTATTAGTAATGGCATCATCTTGCAACGGTTCCCGGAAAAAGATTGGTCAGACACTCCGTTTATCGAAGGAATAGAATGGGTGAGTTCATTTCATATTTATCGCCATTCTACGTTTACCTTTACCCTGTTCTCGTTCCAGTTTTGCCAGCCTCAGGGATGGGCCTTGTCGGGAGACAGGCAGGAACCGAGATTCTTCGTCTCTGTACTGACTGATGTAGATGCAAATCGGCATTATTGTGCCTGCCTGTGCTTCAACGAAACGGTCTCCATTATCCCTAGCAAGCCCGTCGACGAGGATGAGGAAACTGTCGAAGGGGAGTCGATTGTCCGGGCAGTGCCCGTGGTTTCTCATCATAGCACAATGTACGCTCCCAAATGTTTGGTTTTGGTCTCTCGTTTGGATTACATTGAAACCTTTCGAGTGAGTTGATGGCAAATCCAGTTTTCCACTAGGTCTGATCTGTAACTTGTTGTAGAACTGCCTGGGAATCATCTACACCGTCTACGTGGAGAATATCGATGTTCCTCTGGAGACGTTAGTGGGTAACATTTTAGGATGCATCCAGGTGCCACCGCCTGGTGGTCCTCAGGTTCGTTTCAGCATTGGCGCCGGTGATCGCCAAGCATTGCAACCTCCTATTAGTCCCTCGCTACCAGTTACTCATAATTCGGTTAATTTATTATTCCAAGAGTTAGGTAAGTTTCCACTGGGAATTGCTGCTCAAATTCTATTCGAAATGGAAACGATTTGCAGGTATTAGGAATGTATTAGTTTTATTCTGTGCCATAATGACAGAGCACAAAGTTCTATTCCATTCGAAGAGCTACAATCGACTGACTGAAGCTTGCCGGGCCCTCACAGCGCTAATGTACCCCTTTCGCTATAGTCACGTTTACATCCCACTGCTACCTGCCGCCCTCGTCGAGGTGCTATCAACGCCAACGCCTTTCATTATGGGCGTTCACTCTTCGCTCAAATACGAGATAACAGAATTGGTAATGCCACCCTCATTCCAATTCAATTCATAATTAATCATAAAACAACGTTTGTTTTCAATCGAATTAATATATTCATTGTTTACACCAGAGGTCGCCAAAGTGGGGTCTATAGCCCCCCCAGGGGTCTATTTGCCAAAGGCAGGGGTTAACTTTGACCAGCGAGAAGGGCTATCTCTTTCCTACTTTAATTGTCGCTTTTCCTTGTGTTTGCAAGTTGTTGTTTCAAGTGAGTTTTCAAAATTCGCATTTCCGTGAATTTACAGTCGGCCCATCCATGAAGTATTTCTTGGTATATTTTATTACGCCGTCGATTTTCGTGGTAATCATCACCGGGTACACCCCGTGTCTGAAGTTTAGTAGTTCTATTTGTAAATTACTTTTATAGGGGGTCGATGGAGATCCCGAAAAATTATATAGGGGTCGACGTTCAAAAAAGTTTGGCGACCCCTGGTTTACACTCTTGCAATGAATATAATGAGTTAGACAAGGTATTGAGAATGCTATATATACATTCGTGAATGTACTTTTTAGTCGGAGGGTGTAAGTACAGATTGATGACAGGTTAGTCCAGGGCTCCCCAACCTTTTAGCGAGGAAGAGCCAAATGGCCACTAAAAGAGCCAACAAGGAGCTGAAAAGAGCCGCACTAAATGTACAGAAGGCCCTCCACTATCGAACTATCTGCGGTGTACGACAATCGCTTAGATTTTCATGAAATTTTCGGCTCGTTCAAGGGTGAGAGTTGGGCACGTGACACATTGCGCCTGGTATATAATAAACCGACCTTACCAGGAATTTTCAGAGAGCCGCACCATACGTCTAAAAGAGCCACATGCGACTCGCGAGCCGCGGGTTCGTGAGCCCTGGGTTAGACCTACGTGCAAACCGCATAAACGAACATAACCCACAACAAAGATAGCTCAAATTATTCAATTTTAACGATAATCAACACGAATTTAACAGCAAATTCAATGACTACTTATTCAGAACAAGGGAATAAAGTTAAATCTCCTTGAATCCTTTGAAATCAACGAACGATCAAAGCTCAGTATAATTTGCTGAACGATCAAATAGAAATAGAAACTGCCCTCTTACCAACCGGTACTTACATCCCTCGACAAAAAAACATGGTTAGAAATGTATACATAGGATTCTCAATAACTAGCGTGTAACACACGCAGCCCTTAGGCCTATTGGGACTCATTGTACATCCTCCATGTACTTAGTTTTGGAAGGGAAGCTAACATTGGCTTATTGGGATAGGAAGGAGAATCGTAGAGGAGAGTACTGCAACCACATCGGCCATTTCAGATGTCGTTCTGTCCTCTATTGTCCGCTCGATAGTCAACCGTAACACTGTGCCACTTGCTTTTTAGAAGGGAAGCTAGAATAGGTTTATTGGTATAGAATGGGAATCATGTAGGGGAACATCTGCCATTTCATACGTCATGCTGTCGTCTCTCTACTCACTCTTCGATAGTCAACCGTAACATTGCCAGGGATTGAACCCCAGTCACTAGGCTTATGGTCCATC
>JAOEHK010017070.1:0-10236 GCA_025447835.1 Labidoglobus nevermanni | reverse complement strand
TGTCTGTCGTGTGTTCGCCTGTGTGTATGTATGGAATATTTGGCGCCCGCCAAGAATTTTTAATGTAGTATGGCGCCTTTTTCATAAAAAACGTGGCCGACCTCTGGTATGGATAGTCAGTCGCCATCTGTCCCTGAGATTTTACAATCACAGTCGAGACTTGGAAAATCATGGCTCTTTGAATATATGGCTATTTGAATAATATTGTGTTTGCTTAAATTTGGCTCTTTTGGATAACGAGTTTGCCGACCACTGCTATAGGAGATTTACGGAAGGTCACGGGCGCCCTCACTTGACAATTACCCTTCAACGGAGTGGGGCTGGAAACGCCCCACCATATCCTATGCTCAATTGGTGTCTTCGGGCATAACTTTGATACCTCCAGCTATTGAATTCTCTTTAAGAAATTTAGAAGTCACGGATTTTAAACGAGAGGACCTTTTAGGACGAGGTGTTCGGGGCGAATGGTGCCTGCAGACTCCCCTAATAATAGAAAACCCCTCTTGAACGAGAACGGTGGGAAATGAATCACAATTTCCGAGGAATAAAAATCAATGCATCAGGAAACACACCTGAATCACCCAAAGAATGATGAACACTTCATGGAACCAGGAACGCTTCGAATAATTTATGTATGACATTATTGTACGGCGAACCTTTGTATTAAATCATCGAACAGACATACCTGGACTCGTTTCTTCCAATTTAATAAAAGCCTCAATTATACGCAACGCAGGCAGTCTAGTTGTACTCACCTAAAACAATTGAGAGGCCATTATTAGACGATGATTACATTGTCATTGACAAGGCATTAACAAGGAGGGTAGATTGACTATTCGAGGAGCGAAAACTCACCCTCCGGCCACAAGGATCATCTGCATCGCTCATCAGGAGCGCGCCAAGCCAACCGCACACAAATGGTTTTCGTCTACGTGAGCATGGAGCAGTTATCATGTGACAGCCGGTAGGATCAAGTGGTTATCGCGCATCTTCGACGATGTAATAATTAGCTCATGTCGTCAAATCATCATCGTTCGGCCGCACCGCATCTCAGATTCGATGCTGAATTTTCATTAAGCTCGAGCACAAAGACGAATATCACCCATTGTTACCCTCTGCGTCGCCGCTTTACATTATAATTATGAGGGCATAGTGGCACTTTGCTAACTCGCATCTAAAGGAACGAAATGATTTAATGAGCGAACATTCAAATTTAAGATGAAATCAAGTGGAAGTTTTGATCTCAATCAATTTTAGTATTAAATTTGGCGGCTGCGAGCGTCATTTGATCTGAGATTGCACTTTGATACTCTGCAGGTCGCTCCTGAAGGGTGGCATTATCGGTTTTAAGTATTCTTCAATTAAATCAATCAATCTGGAGGCTGCATAACCCTTGAGCATGAGTATTGTAACCAAATTTAACTCTAGACCCGATATCGCTTGCCTGAGTGCAAATCAAGACTTGTTGTCGAGAGTAGGCACCAAGGAGATCAAACTTGATCCGTCAAAGGATCCATTGCTCATTAGAAAATGAGGTGCCCTTAATTAAAGATATGGATTTCGAGATAGTCCTTAGTATTCTATGCTTTGTGCACCCAGCGAGAAATAAGCAGTCCAATTAAGAGCAATTTCAGAATACTGTTTCTGGAACATGTAGTATATAGAAATCAAAATAATAAAAATTAGGAGGATATAACGAAGATTTACAAAATCCTAAATAATTTGCATTTCAGCTTATTGAGAAACGAATGAAACAATTAAGTCCTGAATTTATTAATACAGGAACATTTTTTAATGTGGTAAGAAATGAAGAAATAATTAAATTGCTCCTTAAAACCGTGAAACCATTAATTAATCACAATTCGACAATGAGGTGATCGCGACTTAGCGAAGACGCGATCGCAATTCGGCTATGACGTCTCATAGTTTTTGTAGTTTTTCTCAGGAACTACTGGGTGTATCGGAATGATTCGAAGTACATCTTGTGGGGCGTTTAACCCTCTTCCCCTGTAAACCAAAGCTATCGCAAAAAGGCCACCATTCCCCAAGCCTCACGCTGGTCTCGATATTCAGCCTTGTCCCAGCTTATTCTTGACCAGGTACGGTCAACTCAAGGCCCGCGTAAGGAAAAAGTACGAGGAAAACCCGGAATACCAGCTGATATATATTCGATATGACAGGCCAATGGGTATTCCTCGTACTTGTCCTGTTTGCTTCTAAGAAAAATGTGATTACTATACAAAATGATCCTGGGCTAAAGCACCTAAGTTCATTCGTAGACGTGCACCTATCCTAGGTGCCATTAGAACCATTCGACGAAATGCAAATTTCAGTGTTGTACATGTGCCACGTGTAAATTACGAAATCCGGATAATAAAAAAGGACACCTAGAAGCGATTTTCTGGAGCGACAGCGAAATTAAAAATAATTTACGGCTCGTATCAGTCGCGCACCTTGCGAGGCTTAGTAAACTAATAACCCGTAAACTGGCAACACCGAAAACGCTTGCAGTTGTCTGTCAGCCACCCACAGCGTTGAACCCTTTAATTTGAAAAATTTGCATCAGCTTTTGCAGCCGGGCGGCGAAAACGCGTCCGTTCCAGATTGTTGTTTTGCCCCTATCATTGCCCACGACGGTCATGTAAATCGATATTTCAATGGTTGCTTGTTAATGGAAAGTGTTGGCATTTGCCACTTTCAGCAAGGCGCCGGATTGTCTGCGCCAAGACCGTGGAAAATTAATTCGAATTTAGAGGGTGCAACTTATGCTCAGTCCCATATTTAATTGGACGGAATGACGGAACAATTAAACTTAAGTGTACCTCGCAAAGAGAGTGATCAGGAAGCCCAGATAGCGACCCTCCCCGTACGTTCTCCCAGCAGCCAACTTACAAGTATGATCTGTTATCTAACAATTATGCAACTCCCCAGGTGCACTGTACTGGATGACCTCAGTTACACCCTGACTTGCCCATGGTTTGCAAAGTGGTCATAGTTGCAGTTACACAGTTGCAGGTTACAGCAGGCTAAGAAAAAATGAAGAGAGACGAACACATGAGAACTCGTGAGGAAGTCGCGAGCGGAGGAGGCGAACACGTGTTTCCGGACTGTTGGCGCATACGTGTGCTCGCTGCTCTCGGCCCTTCGCACTCCGCACTCGGCAAGAGGAGAGCCAGGGTAGCAGGCAGATGAGGGAAATGTGCGGGCCTCAATGGGTGTTCGCTAAGGCGTGCGAACCGCGCGAGTTTCAATGCGAACTGATGATGGGAGATGCCGCAGCGAGCGGACTTGTGAGCGGAACAACGAAGCTCACGAGTGGGGTTGGCCAACACTACCACCCGTCTCTTATCACCCGCCCGCCTCACTTGACCGACTGCACTTTCGCAACAATAAAGGCAGAAGAAGGCAGCTAAAACAGGTTGCCCAGTTTCAGAAAGTCTGTCTGTCTGTAGCTTCTGTATCGCATCATAGACTAGAACAGGTGTCCCCAAACTTTTTCAATGTCGACCCCAAAAATTATCACTTAATTCGAATAAAACTAACCGATGGCGCGTAATAAAATATACCAGCAAATACTTCATGGATGGATTGACTGTAAATTCACCTCCTGGCTCAGATCGACCCCTGCCGATAGCAATTAGACCTCTGGGGGGGTCTATAGGCCCCACTTTGGCGACCACTGGACTAGAAGAATAAGATGAAAGAGGCTCTGATAAAATTCATTAAGGGCAATGTGTCACATCGACTTTTGGCTTGCAAGCGGCGCATGTCTAGAGGGATAGCCATTCGGATTGTGGTCCCCCCTGGAGGACATGGCAGAACACGACTTTCTCGCATGGAATGCATCGAGGGGGGTGGACGCTGAAGAATGATAATTCACGCCATCGATTTACATTCGGGTGGCTGGCAGATACGCCGAGGGTCGAAGTGAAACTCGCTGCAGACGCAAACCAGTGAGCGATAAACAAGGAACAGTGACGGGATCTTAGCGCTCCGAATTTATGCCTGCATTCGCTCGAGAACTGGGACAATTATTGCTACGTTGAATTGGCGAATTTCTTGCATCCAGCGCGAGGTGCATCCACTTGGCAGGCGTGGAGGACGACAGACAAGGAGCGGGACTGGCGCGGAGAAAACGAAGATGGTCCTGGCGCAGTGCCAAATGCACTTCGCTATTAAAACGCGCCTGGGACTGCGATACAATTGCAGTGGTTTTGACAGTGGTGACTCAAGTTATCGCAGTCTTCAAGACGCTTGCGATCAAAGTCGGCAGGGCGGAGGAGGACTGCGGCCGCGGTGGTCCTGGTTTGGTCAATGCGAATGTTGTGCTTGGTCGCCATGACAACCGCCGTCCATCTGACGTGCGACGCCGGTAATAAATCACCCCCGAATCGGGCGACAGTGGACGAAGATATTCACGCATCGGACGCTTTTGCTGCGTCCACTGATGGCAAATGGGATAGATATCGGCGATAACGCAACATATTGCAACAATTGTTGCTGCTGCTGCACGTCGTTGCTCCGCGATCGATGGCCTTCCGCGCCATTCTACCCTCTGCCGGCGCATATTGACCGCCCCACTGCCTTACTCCGAATCAGCGCCATCTGCGCTCGCTGGCACACACTCCCTCGCAACACACAGGAATCGAGCTGGAACTTGGACGAAAATACTGAATTATCCACCCTTTCCCTGAGTTTTACTCAAATTTGCTTGATCAAGAAGCGAATGCAGAAGTTGATGGAGGAATGTCGGATGGGAAACAGCATTGAGGAGGAGTGGAGTGAATCCTTGCATAACAGCGATCGATACGTGACTGCCCCGACTGCCTTCCTCGACTTCCGCTTCCTTTTGCAATATATGCGCGGATGGGGGGCGGCTGCTCGTGCGGCTGTCTGATGCTGCATTGCGGATCACTGACAAGCCGCCCCACCTACGCCGACGCCACCCAACCTTACCGAATTCGGCAACAATGTCGCATTATGCGCACGAATCACGATTCGCAATCGCATCATCTGCAAATTCTGAGTCTATATTTAGGCTGGCTAACGAGGAGATTTGCAATTGATTCGAGAAGCGATCAAATCGTGTGTGTATTTGCATTTCGGAGAACATCTCCATGGCAACAAAGTCGCAGCGACATCTCTGGCCGCTGGAAGGTATCCGCAGTGCGGGTAAACGTCGCGAGGTGGCGCGCAGAGTGAGTTTTCCACGCACCTGTTGCGATTGGTGAAAATGGCAGGAAGGCCACCTGCTCAGAAACGACAAGTATGGGGCTGATGACAATCGCTTCCTGGCGACAGATTGCGAAATCAAGCATTTGAATCGAGTCGCATAATTAAATTCGCTTTGGTAATTAGTAACACATCCCGGCAGCAGGATGCACACGGTAATGCCTTCTTCGGGGCGAAAATGCGCAATAAACAATGCGAAACGGGTGCAGGTTGTGCATAAGGGGCACGTCGCACGGAAAGGCCGAAAGAATTACGAGGCCTTTCCGCTCAAGAGACGCGCACGACCGGAATAATTAACGCCTTTCACTCCCTTGCGACGCCGGAATTCATTTGCACTGCGATCGCGCCGACCAGCAGCAATTCAAAAATCTAATTACAGGATATTTGAATGTTTCCCAGATTTGCTACCCTTGCTAATGAGAATCGATCTTGTTTCCATGAAAACATCTTCAGCTTCTTCTTTCAAACGCAGCTGGCTCACTCTGGATTAATTTTCATAATTAGGTCACCTATACCCCGATATACACAGTACTTTTTTTACATGTTTTCGATTTTACACGCTTTTTGAAATGTTTTTCCCCCGATTATACGGAAATTTGAGGAGAGAAAAGGACCACATCCAGACTATTTCAGAGTGTGGGAATATGGCGGGGACAATATTAAGGAATAGCAGCATAGGCTTTACAGTGGTATTCCTAGAGCAGGTACGGCCAACCCAAGGCCCGCGCAGCGAAAGAGGGCAACGAATGCCCAAGGTACATGGAGCGGGTACCATAAATATTCGTGAGATTCCAGAAAATATTTATGGGTTTGGCGACTGAGCACTTAATATGTCCGGGATATTCCAGGGTACGGCGGATACGTATTTGACATGACGGACTACGGGTAGTCCCTGTACTTGTCTCGCTTCATATCTAGGAAAATGGTAGTCAGTCACACAGTTGTATTGTGCATTTCAAAAGTGGCCCGCGAGTTCATTTGGGTTGGCCGTCCCTGTCCTAGAGAGTGCTGGTACATGCGGCGATGGCGACAATATCGCATTTATGGGGTACCTAGAAAACCCTAACAGCCTGGGGTAGAAGATTGGAACATCGGGATTTCCATCAAGCGCGGATATATATACCAGGGAACACTACGGCTAGGCCAATCGGATATACCATTTTATAGATGGTTTGGAATTATATGTATGTACAGGGTGTCCCAAAATTCACGCAAGTAATTTCGATAGAAAACACAGGTTTATAATTAAAAATTGTAACACTTTTGCAATACTTTACCGCACAAATGGCGCAAAAATCAAATCTTGCGTAGTTCTTTGTTTAATGTTGCAATAAATGAGTGAATTAAGCACATGTTGGTGATTTTTTAGTTTGCACGGATTTTCGTAGAAAATTTTGTAATTCCTATAAATTTAATCGTTGATAGATTTGTAAAGACGTTGACAATGGTCATCAATCGAAGTATGGTGGACAGATCAATAGGAATGCAATTTATAAACGATATCAGATGGCAAGGTGACAGGTGGCAGTAATTAATTGAGTGAGAAAACTATAGTTATTGTTTTACCTTTGCTGAGGCCTTGCATTGCAGGCGAGCAGGACGAATCAATACGTTTAGAATGCGCTTGGAAAGAGCAACTGGAATAGAACACTCACCTGCAACAAACACATGATTAATAGTACTCTGAAAAGTTACGAGTGGCGTTCATTTATTGATAAGCGCCACATATTCGAGTTTAAACGTATTCAACAATTCCAAGTTTCGAAGTTTTTTTTAGACTATATGTGATGGAAGAATGAAATTTTATTTCTAAGAAATAAATCGAAAAACCACCAATTATTAGACAGACTGTGCATGAATGCGGAAAATAGGATAGATTTTCAATTTGCTGAGAAAGCAATCCGAATTGCTATTTGCTAAAATCATATCAAATTGCAATTACGATAATAGGTTTTATTATTGATATCGAGATGCTAGGGCATAGCCACGAGTTAACCTTGACATTTAGCACCCCTCAGTGGTGAAACAAGATTTTCCTGCATAACTCAACCGCAATATTCCTGGTGTAATATTAATTTCAAATGAATATTATTTGCACTTTGCTGATTTATTCATATTATTAATATTGACTTCATTTTTAATTTTAATCTAAATTCACGTAAAAAAATCATATTCATGAGTGCTCATGCTTAATAAGCTATTATCTATATTCAGTAAAATCACGATTTGGCGAATCCCGATTTAACGATTTTTTTCGTCAGCTCCTTGAATCAGTAAATCAGTAAATCGGGGTTTGTCTGTTTGTATCTATGTTCTTTATGCACACATAAAATACAAGGAATTCAATCAAAGTGAAATATTCGGTATATTCCCTGTACAGAGCCGGCTCCACGTAATTTTGACAAATTACCAGAAATGAGCATTTAATACAATAATAAACTCAGGTAGAAATCCAATGCTTATTTAAGGGGCGTCAAATCCTAGATCCGGCACTGTCCGTGTACTCCTGGGATCACGAGAAGAAAACTAGGAAAAACCTCATGGTATAACAAAGAAAGAATCTTTTATCTGCGTATGGGTTCGATTTCAAATATGAAATTTTTACTTCGAATGCGTGTTGTTGTTATTCTTTGAGTAGAATAGGAAGAAAGTTGCTTTAGTAGGGTCATCCGGAACTTTACAGTAACTCCGATAGTCATATCATAAATACTTTAAAAGACTGAAGAAAGTGTCGATCTCCGAATGAATTAATGTTATTTATACTACATCCATCGATAAGAAACAACCCCTGGTGATGGCTATAAGTGTATAAAGGTAGGGGAACCCACGTAGGGTTCAGTGGCGTTATGTATAAAGTGGTTAAGGGCAGCTTCAGTCTTCCTATTACTTTCTCCAAAGACTTTGTGGAATTGTCTTATTTGGTTGTGACTTTCTGTGGCCAATTTGAATGTTATTTTCAATTCTGTTTTTCTTTCACTTTGTACTTGTGTTTCTAGACTCTTTATACTCAAGGAATTCTTTCCTTGATCATCCTGGATACCCAGAACCATTACCTGAGACAATAGTTTTTCTCAATTTCTTATTAAATTTATGCCTAATTCGTCTACAATCAATAGATGCTATCTTCGTCTCGTTCTCAATTGAAATCGGGATGCAGAAAAGGAGCAGGCGCGTTTAAATTTCCGCAATCGATCGCATATTTGCCCATCTGGCATCGTTCCTCTGCAGGTAATATCCATATAGATAACTAGGTTTCGCTTTTTGCACGCATCACGACACACGGCACAAAAGCGGCTTCAGGATACCGGAGAATTGCAAAGGGATGGTCTCAAGCACGTGTCGTGAGCAGAGCGAGTCTAGGTAAGTCAGTAATCCAGTGTGATGTCCCTTTACCTGTACCTGGCAAGCGCAAATTCCCCGAAATACTCCGTCATCGCAAACATGATGCTCGCTTCGATGCTTTGACATCATCGACGAGGAATCAGCATCAGCATCAGACGGCTCGCAGCCTCGACGGCGATGAGAAGCAGGTGGAGAACCGGAAGATGGGAAGGCGGGAAGAAGCAACATGCGAGAGCAAAGCAGACAACAACAGCATTTCGAATGTCGGCAAACCGCGCGTTCGCCGGAATAAAATGTTAGCAAAATTTCTGGACAGTCTTATTGGATTCGTGTGCGGAACGCAAGCGTGCAAGCGCGGCTGGCTCAGGGGGTGCTCTTCGCGCAAAAGGCAAGCGAAAGCGTTCGTTGGACTTGGCGTTCGATTAAATCAGCGTCAAAATGCTGGCCATCGCGGCGTACAAAACTATGCCAATGTGCAATTGGTTTCTGGAAGGCATATGATTGTGAGTGAGGAGCTGGCTTCCGGGGTCGCCTAGGACGATCGGGTGGCGTTCAGCGCAATGCGGATGGCATTCGCCGTCGGTCGTCGCTGTTCGTTGACATTGCCAGCCGATGACGCACACGCAGCAGGCAGCAGGATCGCCGGCGGTGGCGGCGGCGCTCACAGGACGAAGGCGCGTGCTGCACCACCACCACCACCGCACCATGCAGGATCGCGCTCGCAGCCGCCGCACTTCCGCATCGATCACGTGACTCGACCGCCTGCCTGGACGGGATGAAGAGATCACTGGCACCCGGGGGTAGTGTGCAAGAAGGTGGACGGCCGGCGCGCGGGTCGCGACTGGGAGAGAGGCGCATCCAGAGCAGGAGCGCAGCGAGGACGAGAGCGCAGGGCGCACGCTCGCCGCCCGCGTACAGGAAATTCGGGAACGCGCGTCGCGGCGTCGTCGCGTTCCGCCGTCCGGATAACACTCGCCCGAAACAGGATTCGAGTAACGCGCCGCTAAGCTACCAGGTTGTCAACCGCCCGAAATGGACGCAATTTCGATTCATTTACCAACACGACATCACGATTTCTCGCTGACGCAATAAGAAAGCAGCCAAAACTGTTAGATGCCTAGTGGAAGTGGTGGCATATTAGCACTTGCTAAATCAATCCAAATTGACTGCGGATCTGATCGAAATTGCATCCCAAGTTGATGATGTCCTACACAATTGTCTAGGTCAGGGAATGATGATGAACGAACAAGGACTGGGAATACCCTACGTTCATGTAGTGGGTAAGGACCACCAGGGCTTTCCCTGTATTTTTCCGCCGTCAGAGACAACGGAGCTCTGAGAATTCTAGAGTTCGGTGGTGGCAGACCCACGGGTATTCCCCGTACTTGTCCTGCGGAGTATTGATATATTTTCAAAGTGTTCAAGGACGAGCAACCTAAATGAGCACCCCTGGTCCACCCCTGGACCTGCTAAGAACCAAGCAGAGAATAATTACAGATTCTTTGTAGATTAAACTGAACAGAGACTCTATAGATCAGTGATTCTCAACCTTTTTTTTGTTGCGGCACATATTTAGCGATTTCAAAATTTGGCGGCACACAAAGGAAAAGATAACATGTAACATTTTACAACATGTTACATGTTAAAACTATTTTTCTTTTT